>CM033729.1:34048401-34326141 GCA_019671005.1 Hibiscus mutabilis
AGTACGGTGGATGTATTATTGTTGTGATTTGTAATTCGTTGTTTGTGATGCACGATGATTGTAATATGCATAGTTGTTGCTTTATGCTGTGTTGGGGGGAAATTTGGGAAATCCATTACCTTTTTATTATAGTATGAAATGTCTTGGTTTTGAAATGGAAGTCTTGGATCCTTGCTTGAAGCTGGCCTAACTATTTTGTTTTGAAATGATTGTCATGCCTTAGATATATTTTTAGCACGATAGGACTGAGGAGAGAGTTGCGATCTGGTACGATTGTTGTTGCCGTTGGGCAGGGAAATAAAGCAAATGATGTACCTCTTGAGGGGTTGTCGCCGCCCCTATCTAATCCACCTGCAAATGTAGAGCAAGTACCACATGTGCCTGCTGGGCCAGGGATGGGTGACATAGCACCTTTGATTCAAGCTATAACTAGTGTGTTCCAGGCAGCAGTTGCTGGTGTTCATGTGCTGGCACCAATGGTTGGGCAGACAGGTTTGCCATTAGAGTGTCTTCATAGTCTGGGCGGAGTTGAGTTTCATGGTTTAGCACCAGAGGCTTCTAAGGATTGGTTAGCCAGTATAGAGAGGATACAGGGCCAGATAGGTTGTTCTGATGCCCGTAAGCTGGGATGTGCTTTGTCTCTATTGCAGGGAGATGCTTATACATGGTGGACTACCACGATATCTAAGATGGTAATCGAAGATGTAACCTGGGAGTTCTTTTGTGGGGCTTTTCGAAATAAGTATTTGGGAGTCCGGTATCAGGACAAAAAGAAGAGTGTTTATGGCTCTTGTGCAGGGCAGTATGTCTATTTCTGAGTATGGGGTGCAGTTTGTGAGGCTGAGCTAGTATGCACCTGAGTTAGTCCCCGAAAAGCATCAGCGATGTAATTGTTTCTGCTACAGGCTTGTGCAAGAGGTTAAGATATACATGCTTGCTGCTGAATACACCGATTTTGATTTGCTGGTTACGCGAGCCAAGGACATTGAGCAGAACCTTGGTTTGGCTTCTGGGTCTTGAGGCTTTAGCTTTGGTAAGAGAGTGTGGATTCCAGTTTAGGTAGTGGCCAGGCCAAAAGACATCGTGATAGGAGGTATTGCCCTGATCAGAGATAAGGTGGAGGTGTTGTTGGGCGTGGAGAGCAGGAATAGGGTACCCAGGTTAGCGCTCCGTATAATACCTGTTGGGCTTGTTGATTGCGGATCATTTGAGGCGAGATTGCCCACGTTTGGCCAGAGAGGGTCAGGCACCTACGGCTATTGTAGCCAATGCTTGTTGGAGTTGTGGGTCTGGAGACCATCTGAGACATGATTCTCCTTTGTTAGCTGGAGGTAGGTAGGGTGATGCGCCTGTTGTTGCTCCGCAAAGAGGCTATGGGCCATTTTAGCGCAGAGATAGTGGCAGAGGATTGTGGCTCATACTGTTGCTATTCAGCCTGAGAGAGGTGGACCGACTAGGGGTATGTGCACTGTAAGGGTTGCAATAACACTGATGTGATTACAAGTACTTTCACTTTACAGTCTTTGTTGTTGTATTCGTTGATTGATTCTGGTTCTACCCATTCATACATCTTGAGTGAGCATGCACAGTTGCTTGATATACCTGTTGAAATTCTTAATGTGGGATTTAGAGTGACTAGTTCTCTTAGGGAGAGAATCGTGGTTAGGAAGTTGTATCGTAGATGTCTGCTGATGGTTTAGGTGCATGTGGTTGCCGTGGATTTGATGGAGTTGTCATTCCATGGTTTTGATGTGATCCTGAGGATGGATTGGTTAACCGAGCATGGGGTTGTGGCTGATTTTGAGACCAAACGAATATCCTTGAGGTTATCGGATTTTGAGGTGGTGTTTGTAGGTGAGAATGCTAAGTTCTTGTCTAATGTTGTTTCGACTTTGGAAGCGAGACAGTTGTTGGATTTCGGATGTCAGGCTTTCTTAGTCTATGTTATGAATCATGGTTCGAAGGAGTTGAGGGTGCAAGATATTCACACGATATGCGAGTTTCCAGGTGTTTTTCCAGAAGAGTTGTCGAGGTTGCCACCGGATCGAGAGGTGGAGTTTGACATTGAAGTTTATGTGAATACGGCACCAATGTTAATTGCTTCGTATCGCATGGCCCCGAAATAGTTGAAGAAGTTGAAAATGCAACTGTAGGAGTTTCTTGATCGAGGTTTCATTAGACCTAGTATTTCACCGTGGGGTGCACCGGTGTTGTTTGTGAAGAAGAAGGATAGTACATTGTGGATGTGTATAGATTATCAGCAACTGAACAAGTTGACAATAAAGAATAAGTATCATTTACCACAGATTGATGATCTATTTGATCAGTTTTTAGGTGCTTTTGTGTTCTCTAAAATAGATTTGAGGTCTGGGTACTATCAATTGAAGGTGGAAATGTGGATGTGCCCAAGACAGCTTTTCGTACGAGGTTCAAACATTATGAGTTTTTGGTGATGTCGTTTGGGTTGAACAATGCACCGGCTGCTTTGATGGACATGATGAATCTGGTGTTCCATGAGTTTTTAGATCAGTTTGTGGTTGTGTTTATCGATAATATCTTAGTGTACTCTCAAACTTAGGAGGATCATGGTAGACATTTGTGCATTATGCTTCAGACGTTGGCTAATCAGCTTTATGCCAAGTTAAGCAAGTGTGAGTACTGGCTTAAAGAGGTAGTTTTCCTCGGGCATGTGGTATTGGTCGAAGGGATTATTGTTGATACGCACAAAAATGAGGCTGTGATGAGTTGGAAGGTGCCTAAATCTGTGTCTGACGTTCAGAATTTCCTTGGGTTGGCCGGATTATTATCGTAGGTTTGTTGAAGGGTTCTCCAGTATAGCTACTCCTTTGACCAAATTGTTACAAAAAAATGTTCGTTTTGAGTGGTCGAAAGATAGGCAAAGGGCTTTTGAAAGGTTAAAGGAAGCTTTGACATGAGCTTCGATCTTGGTTCAACCAGAATCAGGGAGAGAGTTCGTTGTCTATAGTGAAGCGTCCTATGTGGGCTTGGTTGTGTGTTGATGCAGAAGAGTAAGGGAGTTGCCTATGCATCCAGACAGTTGAAGGTGCATTAGCGTAATTATCCTACTCATGACCTTGATCTTGCAGCAGTTGTTTTTGCTTTGAAAATCTGGAGGCATTAATTTTATGGCGAGAAATGTGTGGTTTACATGGATCATAAGAGTTTGAAGTATTTGTTGTCGCAGAAGGAGTTGAATCTGAAGAAGCGAAGATGGTTGGAGTTGCTTAAAGATTATGATCTGTCTATCGAGTATCACCATGATAAAGCTAACATTGTAGCTGATGCTTTGAGTAGGAAAGCTGTTGTGGAGTTGATAGCTATGTTTGCTCGGTTGAATGTGACTTGTGACGGTGGGTTGTTAGCTGAGTTGCAAGTGAAATCGTCCTTGTCGCAGCTGATCAAGGAAAAGCAACCGCATGATAAGAGTTTGGTACCGCAAGTGAAGGATGTCATGGATAGAAATCCTACAGATTTTCATTTTAATGATGATAGAGTGTTGTGTTTTAAAGGTCGGGTTGTGGTGCCCGAAGATGAGGAGTTGAGACGTATCATTTTGACCGAAGCGTATGCTAGTCCTTTTGCTATGCATCCTGGTAGGACTAAGATGTATTGATGTTTGAAGCAAGAATACTATTGGGTTGGCTTGAAGAAAGATGTGGCTGATTTTGTTGTTCGATGCATAGTATGTCAGCGTGCAAAAGCTGAGCACCAGTTCCCTTCTGGGTTGTTGCAACCGTTGAGGATACCAGAATGGAAATGGGAAAGAATCACCATGGATTTTCTGTCTGGGTTGCCTTTGACACAAACCAAAAAAGATTCCATTTGGGTGATTGTTGATCAATTTACGAAGTGTGCGTATTTTGAGCCAATGCATACGACGTATACTTTGGATAGGTGGGTCGACCTGTACATATTTAAGATTGTACGTTTGCACGGGTGCCCAAGTCCATAGTTTCGAATAGAGATTCGCACTTTACAACAAGGTTTTGGGTGTGTTTGCATTGTGCTCTTGGAACATAGCAGAATTTCAGTAATTTTTATCATCCTCAGACGGATGGACAGTCGGAGTGTGTGATACAGGTCTTGGAAGATATGTTGAGGTGCTGTATCATTGAGTTCCAAAGAATGTGGGAAAAACAGTTGCCTTTGGTGGAGTTTGCTTATAATAACAGTTATCAGGCTAGTATACAGATGCATCATATGAGGCTATGTATGGTAGAAAGTGTCGTACACCATTGTGTTGGGCTAAAGTTGGGGAAAAACATGTTTCCATGCCTTATGTGTTGAAAGACACCAATAAAAAGGTGAAGTTGGTATGTGAGCGCTTGAAAGCGGCTTCGGATCATCAGAAATTCTACGTAAATTTGAAGCGTAGGGATGTGGAGTATGTTGTTGATGACCGGGTGTTTTTGAAGGTGTCGTCTTGGAAGAAGGTGATGCGTTTTCGGCAAAAAGGAAAGCTTAGCCCGAGGTTCATTAGACCATACGAGGTGGTTGAGCGTGTGGGTCCTGTTGCTTATCGTTTGAGATTACCTCCTGAGTTGGAGACGATTCATGATGTGTTTCATGTTTCGATGTTACGGAGGTATCGGTCGGATTCGTCGCATGTTATGCCAGTGGAGGATATTGAGTTAAGGCCAGATCTATCTTATGATGAGGAACCGGTAGAGATTCTTGACACCAACAATAAGGTTCTGCGTGGCAAGACGGTTGAGCTTGTTATGGTGTTGTGGAGGCACCGCGGAGTTGAGGAGGCCACGTGGGAACGCAAGACGGACATGTTGGAACAGTTTTCGCATTTGTTTCCTCCAGCTAAAATTTCATGGATGAAATTTCTTAAGTGGGGGAGAGTTGTAACGCCCCAGTTTTGGGCCTAGCTGTTTAAGGGCTTGTTAAATAGTCGAGTGGATCGAGTTAGGGATTCGAGTCAGATTCAGGAGTAAATATTTTTGTGGAAGATAAAAATATGGAAAAATGGTTAAATCATGTTGTAATCACTCATTTTTATCTGTAAATACATATGAGTGTTGCATGTATACATTGTATTATATTATATGTTTATTATGTTCATGAGTGTTATTAATATATGTGTGCATATATATTATAAACTATGTATGTATAAGTATTAAATACGGTGTATGTGTGTCGCGTATGCATCTATATTTAGTACGAGCATATTTGTTTAATGTGTGTAGATGTTAAGTTAATTATGTGTATGATTATATGTACGTATGCTAGTATGTTATATTAATTAATGTTTGCATAAGTATATATGTTTGTATTATCGTATGTGTATTGTTGTTATACTATTAATATTATTATTGGGCTAATATATAAAATGAAATCCAAAAAAATATATATTAAACCAAATAAATAAATTACAGTCCAAGTCCAATTAACAATCTAATATTATTACAAGGCCCGGTTGGCCCAAACCCAAACCCTATCTAATTACAATTATTGTGTGTGCAGGTGACTATGGGCCGTTGGATCAAGATCTGATCCAATGGCCACGATCCAACCAAGGAACAAAAATATCTACCAGCCGCGTGCACTACACGTCTGGACCGTTCGAGTACCACGCGCGCGTGTAGTCCACGCGCGGACTCTTTGATATCCCAC
Organism: Hibiscus mutabilis; assembly: GCA_019671005.1. Taxonomy (NCBI): domain Eukaryota; kingdom Viridiplantae; phylum Streptophyta; class Magnoliopsida; order Malvales; family Malvaceae; genus Hibiscus; species Hibiscus mutabilis. Next base: position 34,054,045 of record CM033729.1, read on the forward strand.
GCGTGCGTGAGTCCCACGCGCTCTGACCCCTCGACTGCTGAGCTCCACGTGGCACGATCTGGAGCCGTTTCACCAATCGAGGCTTCATCTGGGTAGTTCATCCTTCAAGCCATCCCGATCGTTAGATCAGATTTGATCTAACGGCCGAGAACACATCTGGCCGAAGACAGAGCCCACACCGCCACCATGCTCACCATGCCGATCTTCAGCCACCGCGCTCAGAACATGTCAAAACACAGCAAGAAAAGAAATATGTCAGTCCAGATCTGAAAAGGAAGCAAATATTATACTACTTGTACCAAAACCAAAGACAGACATATATATGTACGAAACAAATATTTTGTAAAAAAACAAGTTGTAATCGAACAAGTCAAGTTATAATCGAAAGAAAAAAGTCCAGTGGTAAATACTCGTTTCCTTTCTTATTCTTTGTTGCATGCATACACAAAAGATAGGTAAAAAAAGAGAGAGAGAGCTAGAAGTCTTACCGTCGCCGTCTGTGGGTCTCCCCTCACCAGTGACAAGCCTTTTCAGCTTCCCCAAGCCGGATACGGAGAACTGAAAGGAGTGGGAGACCCCTTTTTGTTTTCGTTTTGGGTTGAAAAAAATGGGTTTTTCGTTTCGTATTTCCTAGATCTAGGGCAAATGGAGGCTTTTCCTCTGAATCCAACCTCGGATTCGTGTCGAGGGTGAGATGGGGGTTATTTTGGTGTGTTTTTTAGGCTCGCCGGCGCCAGTTAGCGGCGGCCGGCGAAGGAGAATACGGCGGCCGACCGCTGGATTCTGGGTTCGTCATGGGAGGTTTGAGAGAAAATGAAGAACAAATGCTGGTTATAAAACTGAAAAATGAACAAATGGCCGAAAATTTGATTTTGGCCTAAAAGAGGGGTTTTTATAGCTGTTATTATTTTGTGAAATGGGTAAATTACATACTAAATCCCCCCGCGTTTCCAATATTTTCACTTCTGTCTCGCCGCATGGTATATTTACAACTCTGGTCCCCCTTGTATTTCAAAATCTTGCAATCCAGTCCCTAAATTACACCGAATCAGTTTTTAAATTTTAAAATTACCCCTTTAACCATCCCGCGTTTTTGAACTTTTCATTTCGGGTCTACCCCTTGGTCCAATTACAGTTTTGATCCTTTTAGGTTCTGTCTATTTCGCATTTTCGTCCTTAAATTACATATTATTGTTCTTTAATTTCTGCCACTGACTTTTATTTTTTTTCATTTCAGTCCTGTTTCCATGTAAATATTCATGTTCGTATTATAATCGTATATGTTAATGTAGTCTTTTGGCTTATTTTATATCCCTCGTATATGCCTTGTATTTTTATGTTTACATGTATATGTGTGTTAAGTTTATAATGATTATGTATCTTTTTGTTCGGTTATTCATATTAAGCATGTTATGTTTTAGTTGACTCATATACGGCATGTTTTGTATTTTTGTATATGTGTATGTTCTCTTGGCTTTTTAGGTTACATGTTAGTGTATTTTCTTTTTATGTATAATATATTGACCCATATATGTTGAAATATGTTTTATTACTAGTATGTATGTCTTCTTGAAATATATGTCCGTCTACACACGTATTTATTCCTGTCTTGTTATTGTGACATGTTAAATTTGTTTTTATTTACTGTTAAGCTTGTTATGTATATGTGTGTTTTAATTACATAGTTTATTTATGTTAGATTAGTATTCTGTTATGTGAATATTTACTGTCTTTAAATTATCTGCCATGCTTTATATTTTTGCCACTAAGATTGCATATCGAGATATAAATTGTTAATGCGGTGCCCTTTTATCCGAGCGTAAACGGGGCCAGTATCAGGCGTAGTGATAGTGGTTGGGCGTTTATTCTCGGATAACGGGGCCCTTAAAATTTATTCGCAATTATGACCGAATTTTAAAATAATCTTCACTTTAATCCGAAAAATCCAATATTAATAAAGCGGTAATTATTAAAGTACCAATTTTGGGCGGTGTGGGGGTGCTAATCCTTCCCCATCCGTAACTGACTCCCGAACCCAATATTTTTTTGAATCTTTGGTTTTATGGTGTCCGGCCTACCAAGTGGCCGGTGGCGACTCCAATTTTTAGAAATGCGGTTTTTAGAACCCCACGGAATAAACGTTTTTATATCCGAAAAATCACAAACACCCTCGAAAACACGTTTTTTAGCGATAAGAAAAAAGGGACAACGCTACAGATGGCGACTCCGCTGGGGACAATTTTTGTTTTTCAAAAACAAATGAGAGTCAAGCTTTTAAAATAATTACCGCTTTATTAATATTAGAAATTCCAGATTAAAGTGACTATTAAAGTAACATTCGGTTATAATTGCGCGTTTATTTTAACGCATTTAAAATATGGCATATAAACCTGTTCTTTTTAAGTGGGGGGAAAACGCTAATGCTTTCGTGGAGATATCGTTCTCCCGTATGGGCCTAGCAAGTACCTCCGGGGCTCGAGTACCTTATACTTTCGTGAGGATATCGTTCCTTCGTATGGGTATAAGCGAATGGGTCCCCCTGAATTGAACCCAGTTGAAAGGAGCCTATAATGGGTGATGATCGGGGGCCTTGCTACTCTTAGTAGAGGACAGCAAGGACAATTCAGGTACCTCCTAGAACCAACACTGCATGTAGAGAACATAGAAACCTACCCTGTTAGAGCCATGCGGATAACCTTAGGTGTTTTAGACGGGATAAATAGGGTTGTTTTGTGTGTTTATTCTGTTTAATTTTGTCCTTTTATTTATATATTTATTAATTTTATCTGGTACTGACTTGTTTTCTTTTCGCTTTTGTTTTTTTTCATACATCATACATTTTCATTATATAAAGGTACTGGATCAAGTGGTTTACCTGATCATAAAGTCTTTCACCATGGAAAAAAGGTGCCTTAGGAAAGAAGAGCTTAATTTGTCAGTCAGACATTGGTCAGAGGTCAACCAGAAAACCCATGTGGACAGTTTGCCGAACGCACGTGTAATAGTAGGGTACACCTATGTGAGTCTCCAACAGAACGACTTATGGGATCTTCAAAGCATTTGGGAAAGATGGGACCGAAGACTACAAGACTTGTTCTGCGATAGTTATGGCAACATTGCACAGATGTTATATGTTCGGATTAACCAGTCCCTACTCCGAGCTATAGTCCAGTTTTGGAATCCGGCTTTTTGCTGCTTCACCTTCAATGGGCAGGACATGGTGCCTACAGTAGAAGAATACACTGCTTTACTTAACCAGAAAAACATTCAGGAAGATTGGATCTACGCGAAACCTCCGAGGAACCAGAATTACACTGCGAAACTCAAAACCTTTGCGGGAATGAGTGACGATTGGGTTAATGGCCTGCTTCAGATCTGAGGAGACAATACAGTCTTTGCATGGGAAAGTATTCGGGACATCATACCGACACATCTAGACGAGGCAAAGAAAATGGACCTGTTCGCCTTAGGAATATATGGCTTGGTGATCTTTCCAAGAGTACTCGGGAACATTGACATAGCCATTATGGACTTGTTTGAGCGGGTGAAACGGAAAGCAAACCCAGTACCAGGAATCTTGGTCGAGACTTTCATTTCCTTAAATGCTAGCCGGAAACATGAAGAAGGACGTTTTCGAGGATGCGCACAACTATTACAAGTATGGATTCAGAGTAACATGTGGAAGACACCGACGAGGGTCCTGTAGGGGATATCCTTCCAAGGTTTTTCGCCTTTACGGGAGTACTTAGCAAAGGAATGGCGAGAGGATTTGAAAACAAAAATGTGGACTAGTTTCTTCAGGAACATTCAAGATGAAGACATAGCATGGAGGGTCCCATGGCTCGGTAAAGTTAATTATTTTCTATACAGTTGTGGTGATTTCAACTGGTTGATGATGTTGGGATTGCATGGAGGGATCGTCTGTGCTCCGCTTTTAGTGTCTCGACAGTTCGGATCATGACAGTTCATTCCCAATACCGCCGGATTAAGCCAAACTGAATTTCTTTTCAAAGGGGAGTTCAAAGGAAAAATTCAGACCATCATGAGGGCTTGGGACCATTGTTACCGGATCAGGGTGGAAGGAGATACCGAGCACATGACTACCCCGGACTACAATCTTTGGAGACGTTTGAGGGTTAATAATGTGATTCCCGAATCTGATCAAGGACCAGCAGTGTCACTCGAAGAGCTTACAAGGGTGGTACCGTCTAAAGCTGACATCTTAAGGAATGAACTCGAAGAAGTTAAAAGGAAAATGGACATCCAACAGACCCAACATGCGAGCGAGTTCTATAAGGCAAGCTTAGAGGTTGACGAGCGGGACGGGATCATTAGGCAGTTGAAGAAATTAAATGTAGATTTGAACGACAAGAATGCTCTTTATCAAAAAGATGCTCTTCTACTACAAGCAAAAATACAAAAGGCCAGCCGGAGTCAATTCATAGCCGTGGAAAGAGAAAGAATGAATAGTATCCGTTTGGTGGAAGAAGAACGAGAAATCAGTAAGAGAGAAATCGAGAAAGAGATAGAAAGCTGCCGGTTGGCTATGGAAAAAGAAAAATGGTCCTCCAAAAAGGCCATTGATCAGGAAAAGGAAAGACTCAGGCAAGAAATCAGCAAGGGAAAACAAGCTGTCCATCATGAGAAAGAAAGCGTCGCCGTATGGAAAAAAAAATCCATGAGTAGCCAAAATAGACTGTTAGAGATGCAAAAATTGTACGATGACACTATTCAAAGTCGGGAGCAAAGCCAAAGTCAGAATGGCGAATTAAAAGGAAAGGTGGCGGAAGTTGAACACTCACTTCGAATGTACTGCCACAGAAATGGTTTCACTGAGCTTCAAGAAAGAGGGCGCGAAGTAAGCATGTTACGAGCACGAATTGAGTCCCTCGAAGCAACTGTTGAGGATTACAAGGAAAGAATTAGTGTGTTCGAAGAGGCTGCAACCGGAGGGGACACCTATTGACAAAAGAGACTGCGTGACATTGCCCGGATGGTACAGGATAGGGACCAATATTACGCAAACCTAATGGTGGACATACAGCAAGTCGCCAGGCATGTGAATGATTTAGCTGTCGAGGCTGAAACTCTTCGACCTTTCATAGTCCCAGAAATGGAAGAAGCTCCTAGGTTCCTCAAGCTGCTCAGGGCAATTGGAAAATTAGGAAATAGAGCTAGGGCTTATCTATAGGACTCTGTGTTGTAATTAGATCTTTTGTATTAGGGATCTTTATTTTGTAATACGAACTCTGTTGTAATCTAGACCCTTTAATTCCTGTGGAAGTAGTTCAAAAGGGTGATTACCAGCGGAATCAGTACCTTATCTGCATACATTCTTGCATTTGCATCATTATACGTGCATTTATTTCTTGCGATCATATTAACATTATGAATATTGTGGCATTGTGTGTAGTAACCTGCAATCATTCATCACCCATACTTTACCCGGTTACAAAGCAAGCTCATGGAAGACAGGATAATCAGTCTAGAAACGGGCAAAAAGAGCTCGAGACAAGGCTTGAAGGGGCCCAAAGAAGCCTCAGTGATTAGATTGCGCAGTCGCAAGCATCTATAGTATCCGACATAACCGCATTGTTGGCTAAGATTCTTGGAAAAAGAGTGGAAGGAGAAACCATTCAAGAGCCAGAGGGTACCCCAGCTCACTACAAGGTTCAACCAACTGCACCAAACCCGTCTAGGAAGGTGTATATCGACCCTGCAGGAATGTCATCTAGTTTTCAAATAGGCACACGAGACTCAACCTCGATCTTTGAAGCACTCTATGAAGAAGAAGTGCCGGACCTGAACATGGTTGAAAGAATCAGGACTGAGGTAGAGAAAAAGTGGGAGGAAAGGTTTCGCCTCATGGAGGAAAAATTTAAAACGTTACAATCTAATGAAGAATCAGGAAATGACGCTAGCGACTTAAGTCCAGTGTCCGATCTTGTCCTACCGCCAAAATTTAAAACGCCGAGTTCGACAAATACGATGGAACCACATGTCCTTTCGCACACATAACAATGTCTTGTCGAAAGATGGCGGCCTACCATAAGGACGAAAAGCTGCGATCCATTGTTTCGGGACAGCCTAATCGAAGCGGCGTTACGGTGGTACACCCAGTTGAGCAAAGCAAATGTTAAGACATAGAAAGATCTGTCAAGAGCATTTACTGAGCAATACAAGCATGTAACAGATATGACCCCCAGTAGAATTATGTTGGAAAATATGGGGCAGAAGTCCAACGAAAGCCTGCGGCAATACGCCCAAAGGTGGCGGGAAGTGGCCGCCCAAATTCAGCCATCCATCCCGGAACATGAAATTACGCCGTTATTTGTTAATACTCTGAAAGGGGCACTCTTTGATCGCCTCATTAATAACACAACGCAGTGCTTTGCTGACTTAATCAGGACTGGGGAGTCCCTTGAATTGGCAATTAAGAGCGGTAGAATTGATGGCGGGGAAAGGTAACGGAAGTATAACAAGAGAAATGAAGTAAACACCACCAGCACTTATACTGCCCCGAAGAACTTCACAGTCTCACAGCCACAAGCACCTGTGGGAAAAACACAAAACCCGAATCAAAGAGATGAGAGAATCGCCAGAAAAGAGAGAGAGAGAAGAACTTTCACTCCCCTACCTATTTCGTACTCAGAACTTTATTCCCAGTTGTATAAAGCAGACCTGGTCCGTCCATACATCGTTACTCCTGTCAATCCGCCCTTCCCTTCTTGGTATAATCTGAACACGCATTGCGATTATCACGGCGGTACCCCTGGACATCCCACTGAGAACTGCCTTGTTTTCAAAAAACTTGTGCAGAACTTAATCAATTCCGGGATATTGAAGTTTGAAGAGCTGAGTGTAGCCAACAACCCGCTGCCTAATCATGGGAGCAGAGGGGTAAATGTTATTGAAGAATACTTTACCAGGAGGATTAAGGATGATGTGTCAGAAATCAAATCTCCTTTACGGTGGGTATTTCAACAGTTATGCATGGCTCGTGTGATCGACAAAGGCATGATAACAAGGCAGAAGGGATGTGGAGAGTATTGTGAATTCCACCAGACTGAAGGGCATGATATCCAAGAGTGCGATGAGTTCAAGAGATTGGTACAACAATTAATGAATGAAAAACAAATAGAATTCTTCGAGGAGCCCATGGGGAAGAAGGGGTTGGACGTACACATGACGGATAGCCCCAAATCTAAATACGGGAAGGATAGACCTTTTATCATCTCCCCTAGGCCAGGGAATGTAGGTGCCTCCCAAGGAGAAACCAACAAGATAAATCCCAAGATCATCATTTCAGCACCATCTCCATTCCCATTCAAAGATATGCGGCAAACCCCCTGGATTTATGCTGTAAATGTGACCACGCTAGAAAAACCAGAACACAGTCAGGTAAAAGAGCCCACGCTGAAAGACCAACAAAGCCAGAACGATGTGAACGTTGGTGAGGCCGGCCATTTCACAAGGAGCGGCAGATGTTATTCCTCCGAGGCTTTGAAAGCAGCTGAAAAAGATAAGGGGAAGAATACAGCAGTTAGCCCCACGCAGATATTTGGAGACGAACCTCCCCCAAAGATGAATGAGCCGGTAATTGAGGCCCAGGCCAAAGAATTTTTGAAGTTCTTAAGACATAGCGAGTACAATGTGGTGGAACAACTACGAAAGCAACCGGCCAGGATCACAGTACTGGAATTACTCTTGAGTTCAGAAAAGCACCGGGAGGCGCTACTAAAAGTATTGAATCAAACTTTTGTGCCCCAGGACATTTCTGTGACAAATCTGGACATGATAGTGGGGCATATCACTGCCTATAATCATATAACGTTCAGTGATGATGAGATCCCTGAGGGAGGAATGGGGTCCACCAAAGCCCTTAACATCACTACCCACTGCAAAGGGTATGTAGTACCAGGCGTACTGATCGACAACGGGTCAGCATTGAACGTCTTGCCTATGGTGACCCTGCAAAAACTGCCAGTAGATGGTTCTCACCTAAAGCCCTGCCACAATTCGGTAAGAGCTTTTGATGGTACGCAAAGAGGAACAATGGGGAAAATTGAGGTGCCCCTATTGATCGGACCAACTGAACATGTGATCGATTTTGTGTGATGGACATAAAACCATCTTACAGCTGCTTGTTGGGAAGACCATGGATCCACTCCGCAGGAGTTGTCCCCTCGTCATTGCATCAGAAATTAAAATTTGTAGTTGAAGGCAAATTGGTCACAATAGAGGCAAAGCAGGAAATTGTTGCTTCAGTGACATCAGACGCCCCCTACATTCAAAATGATAAAGATGCGGCAGAATGCTCGTTCCGAGCATTGGAACTAGTGAATGCCACTTTCGTTTCGGAGGGAAGTCGGATCCCCTACCCCAGGTTATCTAATTGTACCAAGATGACCGTCGCAGAAACTTTAGGCCGAGGAGCCAAAATAGGAAAGGGGCTGGGGAAGAAATTACAACAAAACCTAAGACCCAAGAATATGATAACCAAGAAGGATCGTTTCGGGCTGGGTTACCAACCAAGTGTCCAACAGAAGAAAGAGGAATATAAGAGAAAGGAGGAGCAAAGAAAAGCCAGATCTAAAGGAGAAGACATTTCGTGGAGACCGATGGTTCTACCAGCCAGGTCAAGAGGTTGGAGAGACAATGAAGGAAAATGAAGTACTCAACCAGGAGAAAATACTCAGTGAATCATTTGAAGGGATGTACATCAACATGATAGCTGAAAAGGACCGAGGCAGCAAAATGTTGACCAACATCCGCCCTTGCCGTCCAGGGGAAACACTCGATAACTGGAGCTACATTGATCTACCTGTAGTTTTTAGGAATAGATCAGAGTAATGCTCCGAATCAACATTTTGTTTTTGTCCGTAAACAATGGGGATCTCTTGTACGGGGCACCTATGTTAACTTTTTGATTGAAATGAAAATATCCCCACTTTCCTAAAATGACCAAAGTTTCATTTATTTCATTCATGCATTCTTCATGTTCATTCCCTTCATATAAAGTCATCTCTTTCCCAATACAATTCATTCTCATTTAATGTAGGTCGCTCATGATTGACGATATGAATGATACCGGATCCAATCCTGGAGTGAATTTCGAATGCCCTGAGGTCTCAGAGGGAATTGAGGAAGGATATGATGAGATAGAAAGTGAGGTCCCGGAAGAGTTAAAGAGAATGGTGGCCAACGAAGAAAGGCAGATCATGCCCCACCAAGAAGAAACAGAAGTTGTAAACTTGGGGACTGAAGAAGAGAGAAAAGAAATAAAAGTAGGAACGACGATTTCCTCAAAAACCAAGCATGAACTGATAACCCTACTTCAGGAATTCAAGGATGTCTTCGCCTGGACTTATCAAGATATGTCGGGGTTGAATACCGACATAGTGGTGCACAAATTGCCAACAAAATCAGAGTGCAAACCAATACATCAAAAACTTCAGAGAATGAGACCAGATATGTTGCTAAAAATTCGAGAGGAAGTGAAAAAGCAGTTTGATGCTGGATTCTTGGAGGTAGCCAAATACCCCGAATGGGTTGCAAACATTGTACCAGTACCAAAGAAGGACGGAAAAGTTCGTATGTGTGTAGATTATAGGATCTGAACCGAGCCAGCCCTAAAGACAATTTCCCCTTACCACATATTGACACGCTGGTTGACAACACTGCAGGACATTCATGGTTTTCCTTTATGGACGGCTTCTCAGGGTACAACCAGATAAAGATGGACCCTAACAACATGGAGAAAACCACATTCATAACCATGTGGGGGACTTTTCGTTATCGAGTGATGCCATTTGGGCTAAAGAATGCGGGGGCAACATACCAAAGAGCAATGGTGACTCTTTTCCACGACATGATGCACAAAGAAATAGAAGTATATGTGGACGACATGATTGCCAAATCCCGAACAGAGGAAGAGCACATACAGAACTTGAGGAAACTATTCCAAAGACTACGAAAGTACCAGCTGAGGCTCAATCCTGCCAAGTGTACCTTCGTCGTTACTTCTGGAAAACTCCTAGGGTTCGTGGTAAGCAGAAGAGGGATTGAGATTGATCCGGATAAAGTGAAAGCCATCCAGGATCTCTCACCACCCGGCACTCAGAAGGAAGTTCGCGGTTTCCTGGGGAGATTGAACTATATCTCTCGTTTCATTTCCCAATTAACTGACCAATGTGACCCGGTCTTCAGACTTCTTAGAAAGAATAATCCTGGTGCGTGGGACGAGGAATGTCAAAGAGCCCTAGAAAAGATCAAAAAGTACCTGACAAATGCTCCAATTTTAGTCGCACCAGTACCAGATCGACCATTAATTCTCTACCTGACAGCTTTTGAGAATTCAATGGGATGCGTATTGGGGCAACACGATGAGTCAATAAAAAGGGAGCAAGCCATCTATTACCTAAGCAGGAAATTCAATGATTACGAAATGCGGTACCCGCCAGTGCAGAAACTGTGTTGTGCTCTAGTTTGGGCTACCAAGCGGCTTAGACAGTATATGCTATACCATACTACTTGGTTGATATCCAAGCTAGACCCATTGAAGTTCTTAATGGAAGCGCCAACACTAACGAGAAGGATGGCCCGATGGCAGATGCTCTTATCCGAATTCGATATTGTATACGTTAACCAGAAAGCTGTAAAAGGGAGTGTCGTAGCAGATTTCCTAGCTAGTCGTGCTTCGGATGACTATGAGGCATTGAATTTTAATTTCCCAGATGAAGACTTGATGTGCATTACAACCGAAGAAGAGGTTTCAGATGATAAACCATGGAAGCTTTACTTCGATGGAGCCTCTAACGCCCTCGGACATGGGATAGGAGCAGTGCTAATTTCTCCTGAGGACGTCTATTATCCTTTCACCAGCAGATTGGAATTCTTCTGCACAAACAATATAGCTGAATACGAAGCTTGCATTATGGGACTGAACTCAGCTATTGAGAGAAAGATTAAGGAACTTCGAGTATTCAGAGATTCATCCTTAGTAATTTACCAATTGCGCGGGGAATGGGAAACCAGGGACCCAAAGTTGGTCAAATATTACGAATTGATCCAAGAGCTCACCAAAGAGTTCGAAAAGGTCAGCTTCAATTACCTGCCCCGAGAAGAAAATCAGATGGAAGACGCATTGGCAACCTTGGCATCCATGTTTAAAACAAACACCGGGGCAGAAATGAAGCCCATTGAAATGCAGACGTTTGAAAGGCCTGCTCATTGTTGTAATGTACAGGAAGAGATTGATGGAAACCCATGGTACTATGACATCTTGCAATATGTCAAGCTTCGACAGTATCTAGAAGGGGCAAACGACAATGACAGAAAAACACTCAGAAAAATGGCAACAAGATATGTCCTAGATGGGGAAATCCTATATAGGAGAAGTCATGATCAGACATTGCTGAGATGTGTGGATGCCCGGGAGGTGAAGGAGATTTTAGCCGAAGTACATGACGGGCTCTGTGGAACGCAAGCCAACGGGCTGTCTATAGCCCAGAAAATTATGAGATATGGTTATTTTTGGTTGACCATGGAGGGAGATTGCATCAATTACGCCAGAAAATGCCACAAATGCCAAATCTACACTGACAAAATTCACACACCCCCATCGCCTTTACACACCATGAATTCTCCGTGGCCTTTCGCGTCGTGGGGCATGGACGTCATCGGGCATATCCATCCGAAAGCTTCCAATGGACACCGTTTCATTTTGGTCGACATAGACTACTTCACTAAATGGGTAGAGGCAGCGTCTTACGCCAACATCACAAGGACTACAGTATGTAAGTTCTTAAAGAAGGAGATTATTTGTCGATACGGATTGCCAGAAATGATCATCACCGACAACGCTTCCAATCTGAATAACAAAATGATGACGGACGTGTGCACTCAATTCAAGATAACACACCATAATTCCACGTCTACGCGCCTAAAATGAATGGAGCAGTGGAAGCAGCAAACAAAAACATAAAGAAGATCATAGCGAAGACTACGGATACCTACAGGGATTGGCATGAGAAGTTGCCATTTGCCCTTTTCGCCTATAGGACGTCCATTCGCACGTCAACGGGGGCAACACCCTACTCCTTGGTGTATGGCACCGAAGCAGTACTCCCAATTGAGGTAGAGATCACGTCTCTCCGGGTCTTAAACGAAGTAAAATTGGAAGAAGCCGAATGGGTGCAGGCCAGATACGACCAGCTAAATCTCATTGATGAAAAGAGACTAAAGGCCATTTGTCATGGTCAGATGTACCAAAAGCGGATGGTGCAGGCATACAACAAAAAAGTTCACCCAAGAGAATTCAAAGAAGGGGATTTGGTGCTCAAGAAAATCCTCCCGATCCAGAAAGATGCTCGAGGAAAGTGGATGCCCAACTGGGAAGGACCGTACGTCGTAAAAAAGACATTCTCAGGAGGAGCCCTGATCCTAACAGAAATGGATGGAGACGAGCTGAAAAATCCCGTAAATTCTGATGCCGTTAAGAAATACTATCTTTGAAAAAAGAAAAAGAAAAAAGAAGAGAAAAAAAAGAAAAAAAAAAATGAAAAAAAAAGAGAAAAAAGAAAAAAGAAAGAAAAAGAGAAAATAATAAAGAGAACAAAAATGGAGAGCTCAGGGCGAAAACCCGAAACCGGGCGTCTTGAAGCAAAGGGAGGACCCGAGTTGAAAACCCGTAAAGGGCGGCTCGGGTAAATTAAAAAGTTGAATATCTGAAGAGAAGGGTATCCCCATGAACATCATGAAGAGGAGGCTTCAGACAAAAAATTCTACACCGGTTGACAGGATCATGTATCATTCATATCGAAGATAATGAGGGATCTTGTATTTCATACTTAACTTTTCTTCTTTCTCATGTGTGTCATACCCTTTTTTAAGATATCCCAAGCCCTTAATCGTAATAAAACCGTGTTTTTAAGCATCCATTCCTTACCTTCTTGTTAATTTCAGTCAAATAAGTTAACATAGGCTTATAGTGAAACAAGAGATTTCGGAGCATTACTGTGATCTAACCTTAAAAATGCAGGTGATTAAAGAAAATGGTGTTAATTCCGCCCTCTAGCTCCCTACATAACGGTTGTTGATAGGAAAGGCGGAAAGCGTCAAACAGCCGGATAGGATGACCAATGGCGTATGTCCTGTCTATTCAAGGAAGGCATGCGAGATAACAAGAGAGATCTCTTGGGTGAAAACCCAGAAGGGCCCCTCAAAAACAATAAAAAAACTCTCTAAAGTGAAAACCCGAAAGGGCACTTTAGAATTCCAAGTCGTAAATGGAGAAAAAGAAAGGTTGGAATGGTTGAACCTGACAGTAAAGCGGGGTATCAATGCCCGTGAGAAAGGAGAAAGTGAACAACGAGATCGAATAAGGACCAAAACAACCCACCAAGATATTGACACTCATGCATCATGAATAGTCAGACATCACTAGGATTAGGAGCATGTCAATTCATTTGTCATAGCATTTTGTTTTATCTCAGATAGGTATCTGCGGATTCAAAGAGACATCGATGGCCATCGTGGTGTGAATCCCAAATGAGAAGATAATGTTTTCGCATACAAAAGGCATATGTTTCCAAGCTCCAGAGAGAGGTTCTATATAGGAAGAATCCTCCGCTCGAGGCTTCAGAAGCTGAAAGTTCTATATAGAAAGTACTGACGGCTCCAGGGTGAAGACTAGCAGTTCTATATAGGAAGGACTCCAGTCGAAGGAATTCACCCATGACACACAAGATTATATAGGAAATCCTGCTGTGTCGAAAGTGAAGAGTTATATATAGGAAGGGCTCCGAGCTTCAATGTCTTAGAGTAAAAGATTCTATATAGGAAGAATTCGTAGCTCCAAGATTTCAGACGCCTCGCAGTTCTATATAGGAAGAACTCCCAGTCGAAGGAATTCACCTATGACACACAAGGTTATGTAGGAAGGACTGTCTTAGAGTGAAAGGTTCTATATAGGAATAACCTGTAGTTCTGAGATTTCAGACGCCAAAAGTTTTATATAGGAAGGACTGACGGCTCCAGGGTTTGAAGACTAGCAGTTCTATATAGGAGGAACTCCCGGTCGGAAGAATCCATCAGCAGCGCAAAAGGTTTTATATAGGAGAAACCAGCGTTGAAGGCGAAGAGTTCTATATAGGAAGGACTCCAAGCTTTACTGTCTCGAAGTGAAAAGTTCTATATAGGAGGGACTCATAACTCGAGGCTTCAGAACGAGGGGTTCTATATAGGAAGAGCCTGTAGCTCCAAGATCGGAAGGTGACGAAGCTCTATATAGGAAGAACTTACGAGCTTGAAGATTCAGCTAAGGAAGAGCGGAGATGTCCAAAAGAACACGTGTTTCCAGAGCTACAAACAGGGAAGTCTGATAAAAATGAGTGCTTATGAAATCTTTGCTTTGTTCCCATTCCATGAGAACAAGCAAAGAGGGGCAACTGTAATCACTCATTTTTATCTGTAAATACATATTAGTGTTGCATGTATACATTGTATTATATTATATGTTTATTATGTGCATGAGTGTTATTAATATATGTGTGCATATATATTATAAACTATATATGTATACGTATTAAATACGGTGTATGTGTGTCGCGTATGCATCTATATTTAGTACGAGCGTATTTGTTTAATGTGTGTAGATGTTAAGTTAATTATGTGTATAATTATATGTACGTATGCTAGTATGTTATATTAATTAATGTTTGCATAAGTATATACGTTTGTATTATCGTATGTGTATTGTTGTTATACTATTAATATTATTATTGGGCTAATATATAAAATGAAATCCAAAAAAATATATATTAAACCAAATAAATAAATTACAGTCCAAGTCCAATTACAAATCTAATATTATTACAAGGCCCGATTGGCCCAAACCCTATCTAATTACAATTATTGTGTGTGCAGGTGACCATGGGCCGTTGGATCAAGATCTGATCCAACGGCCACGATCCAACCAAGGAACAAAAATATCTGCAAGCCGCGTGCACTACACGTCTGGACCGTTCGAGTGCCACGCGCGCGTGTAGTCCACGCGCGGACTCTTTGATATCCCACGCATGCGTGAGCCCCACGCGCTCTGACCCCTCGATTGCTGAGCTCCACGTGGCACGATCTGGAGCCGTTTCACCAATCGAGGCTTCATCTGGGCAGTTCATCCTTCAAGCCATCCCAACCGTTAGATCAGATCTGATCTAGCGGCCGAGAACACATCTGGCCGAAGACAGAGCCCACACCGCCACCATGCTGCACCATGCCGATCTTCAACCACCGCGCTCAGAACATGTCAAAACACAGCAAGAAAAGAAATATGTCAGTCCAGATCTGAAAAGGAAGCAAATATTATACTACTTGTACCAAAACCAAAGACATGCATATATATGTACGAAACAAATATTTTGTAAAAAAACAAGTTGTAATCGAACAAGTCAAGTTATAATCGAAAGAAAAAAGTCCAGTGGTAAATACTCGTTTCCTTTCTTATTCTTTGTTGTATGCATACACAAAAGATAGGTAAAAAAAGAGAGAGAGAGTTAGAAGTCTTACCGTCACCGTCTGTGGGTCTCCCCTCACCAGTGACAAGCCTTTTCGGCTTCCCCAAGCCGGATACGGTGAACTGAAAGAAGTGGGAGACCCCTTTTTGTTTTCGTTTTGGGTTGAAAAAAATGGGTTTTTCGTTTCGTATTTCCTAGATCTAGGGCAAATTGAGGCTTTTCCCCTGAATCCAACCTCGGATTCGTGTCGAGGGTGAGATGGGGGTTATTTTGGCGTGTTTTTGAGGCTCGCTGGCGCCGGTTAGCGGTGGCCGGCGGCGGAGAATACGGCAGCCGACCGCCGGATTATGGGTTCGTCAGGGGAGGTTTGAGAGAAAATGAAGAACAAAGGCTGGTTATAAAACTGAATAATGAACAAATGGCCGAAAATTTGATTTCGGCCTAAAATAGGGGTTTTTATAGCTGTTATTATTTTGTGAAATGGGTAAATTACATACTAAATCCCCCCGCGTTTCCAATATTTTCACTTCTGTCTCGCCGCATGGTATATTTACAACTCTGGTCCCCCTTGTATTTCAAAATCTTGCAATCCAGTCCCTAAATTACACCGAATCAGTTTTTAAATGGTAAAATTACCCCTTTAACCATCCCGCGTTTTTGAACTTTTCATTTCGGGTCTGCCCCTTGGTCCAATTACAGTTTTGATCCTTTTAGGTTCTGTCTATTTCGCATTTTCATCCTTAAATTACATATTATTGTTCTTTAATTTCTGCCACTGACTTTTTTTTTTCATTTCAGTCCTGTTTCCATGTAAATATTCATGTTCGTATTATAATCGTATATGTTAATGTAGTCTTTTGTCTTATTTTATATCCCTCGTATATGTCTTGTATTTTTATGTTTACATGTATATGTGTGTTAAGTTTATAATGATTATGTATCTTTTTGTTCGGTTATTCGTATTAAGCATGTAATGTTCTAGTTGACTCATATACGGCATGTTTTGTATTTTTGTATATGTGTATGTTCTCTTGGCTTTTTAGGTTACATGTTAGTGTATTTTCTTTTTATGTATAATATATTGACCCATATATGTTGAAATATGTTTTATTACTAGTATGTATGTCTTCTTGAAATATATGTTCGTCTACACACGTATTTATTCCTGTCTTGTTATTGTGACATGTTAAATTTGCTTTTATTTACTGTTAAGCTTGTTATGTATATGTGTATTTTAATTACATATTTTATTTATGTTAGATTAGTATTCTGTTATGTGAATATTTACTGTCTTTAAATTATCTGCCATGCTTTATAATTTTGCCACTAAGATTGCATATCGAGATATAAATTGTTAATGCGGTGCCCTTTTATCCGAGCGTAAACGGGCCGATGTCGAGCGTAGTGATAGTGGTTGGGGCATTTATTCTCGGATAACGGGGCCCTTAAAATTTATTCGCAATTATGACCGAATTTTAAAATAATCGTCACTTTAATCCGAAAAATCCAATATTAATAAAGCGGTAATTATTTAAGTACCAATTTTGGGCGGTGTGGGGGTGCTAATCCTTCCCCATCCGTAACCGACTCCCGAACCCAATATTTTTTTGAATCTCTGGTTTTATGGCGTCCGGCCTACCTAAGTGGCCGGTGGAGACTCCAATTTTTAAAAATGCGTTTTTTAAAACCCCACGGAATAAACGTTTTTATATCCGAAAAATCACAAACACCCTCGAAAACATGTTTTTTAGCGATAAGAAAAAAGGGACATCGCTACACATGTTTTAATGTATGAAAAATATTGGTGAAATCAATTTTGGAAAATGGGTTTTGGAAGGGTGACATTTTGGTTAGTGACTAAAATGTAATTTTTGAAAACTATTTTTAAAGGTAACTAAATTGTAAAGGATCAAATTCTTAGAATCCTTAAAGAGCTATTTTACCAACTTTTTGCAGGTGGTTCCTCCCGTCAATTAATACTTTTTAACATGTATTTTATAAAGTAATTAAAAAGGATTTTGATAATAAAAGTTAGTTATTGGTTTTAAAGAAATTTGACGTAAACTTTTCACTCAACTTTTCTCTCCACTTTTTTTCTTCCAAACACTCTTGTTTTCATCAAAATCCAGAGGTGAGAGATCTTTTTACTTGGATTCTTGATTTGTAATTGCTTATTTACCTTTGATTTACAAAACCTCATTGAAATCTTGTGTTTTTCTAGCTTTAATCAATCAATTGATGGAGAAATCACACAATAGAGGTAAGGTTCGTTCTTCTCCTCTATTGATGGTTCTTTATAGATATTCCCATGTATTTGATCCTTGATTTATGATTTATAATCTAATTTTATGTTTTTACAATGATTAATTGATTTAATTGGGTTTAATTGGTAAAACTATGGAAGATTCGTATTGGATCTATTTCCCAGTGTTGAGGATTGATTTTAAACATATTTTGGATGATTTATAATGTTGATAAGTTGTTTTTAACATTGGAATCCCGAAACTCCTTGAATCCTTGATTATTAGGTTGTTAGATTTGTGTTTTTGTGGAGTTGTGATGGCTGTGTAGTTGCTGGAAGTTTATGGATGAAATAATCTTGTTTTTAGATGTTGATTGAAGTGTTAGATTGTGGGTGGGTTGTGTTTGGAAGGAGTTAAATGATGTTTTCGGTTGTTGTGGTTGGGTAATTGTGAAAGGATTATGAGGTTTTGCAAGGAATTGTTGTTGCAATGTTTTGAATGCATTGAGATGCATTAATCGTCTGTTTTGATGTGGTTAACACACGGGAGGTTGATTTAGAAGTATCGGTGAAGATTTGGAGGCTCCGAACGCTTGATTTCACGTCGGTGAGTTGAGGTTTCAATTATCGGTGAGTGAGAATGCTGGTTTAAACTCGGAAGTAAGTATGATGTGGTTTTCTCTCTCAGTCGTGCTTTTATGAAATGGTTTTATGCACTTGTTTTGATTTGCATTGTACCTACTATTTAAGCATGTTTTAAAGTGTATGAGATGCTGTCTTGATCATGAAATGATGATGGGTGCACGTGGTAAGTAATTCATTAAAGTATATTGTTTATACTAGAGTTTTAAGCATTTTTTGTTGCTTGGAAAATGGTTACGTTCAATTCTTGTAAAAACGGTGAGGTAAATGGTAAATGGTGAATTATATTGGCAAGTGATGTGGTTTAAAAATGTTATCAGATATAGTTGGTCAGACATAGGATTGATAGTGCACTATAATAAGTCACCTTGGATGTTAAGGGGTTTTGATTTGGTGTACCGAAAACTCCATCCAAGTAACCTAACGGTTGAGGGGTTATATGCTACCGTAAACTCCCGTTAGTTGATTAAGTGTCTAACCGATGATTGGGGAGGTGTCTCCATGAGTTGTATTTGTACTCGGTTGGTAATGTACCGTGATTGTGATTGTATCACTATTCCAGTTGAGATGGCTTGAAGTGTTGTGAGGACACTTGTTGAATCCGTGTATCCGAAGAACTATTTTTGGTAAAGGTGCTTGGTTAATGATCAATTGTAAGCCAATATAATTGTTGATGTACCATGAACGGTTTATGATGTATATGTGATTTATACATGTTTACTCTTTAAGCTTTGCATATGGTTGTTATGCATGGGGAGGCTTAAATTGAGATTTAGCAATGGGATTTGTTGTTGGTTAATGATACATGTTGCATATGGTTTAATGTTGGTTTTAAAGATGTAAAGTGCATGGTTTTCATGGCATGATAATGTTTTAAAAGATGTATAATAGATGATTGAAATGAGATTTTAATGTGTTGTTCAGAAATGGTTTTAATGCACTGATGGTATGTTGTTTTTGAGCACTCCTCACTAAGCCTAGTGTGCTTAGGCTCTCTTTGTCCATCAATACAGAGAACTAAAGGCTCAGAAGGCAGCGGGAAGCAAGGGATCACAAAAAGACTTTGTATCAAAAGTATGTTTTTGGACTAGAATATAAGTAATAAGGGCAATGGGGTTTCCGTTGTTGTTTTGGAAGGTGTTTGCTAAACTCCCTGTTGGAGCAAGTTTGTTTTGCTACTCTTGGGTTGTAAAAGGCCATTTTGGATTGGTTGTCGTGATGGTTTGAGATTTCAAGTTTGCTTGCTTTGGTTTTTAGGAAGCATGTCTCTAGATTTATATTTGAAGTATGATACCATGAATTGATGTTGAAACTAGGTTGTTTTGATGTGGCTTGACCCTGGAATATGTTGGATATATGTTAGAAGCATGCTAGGGTATTTTTGGTATATTCGAAAGCATGTTAAACCAGCAAAAGTGGACATTACAGGTCCAGGCGTATCGATACGGGTCTCTCTATTTTGGTACGAGTAAGCCATTTTAGGCTTAGCGTATCAGTACGCGGGCAAGCGTTTCAGTATGGGCTTAGGCAAATTTGGCCAGCGTTTCGGTAGGAGTTGTTTTGATACGGCATAGTGTTTTTATGAAGGGCGTTTCGATACGTGTAGGCATACCGAAATGAGTTTATGCTACTAGAATTTTAGAGTATGAATAAATGAAGGTGTATCGATACACCCCTTTCCTGATACGGTGGCAGTTAAATTAGTTATTTAGAATATTCTGAAGTTTTGGGTTCCTACGTTTTAGTCCCTGAATGTTGTGGATGCAACTGAATGAGTATGGATGACCTTTTTGAGCTGATTTTCGACAGGTGTACATGAAACCTGATTAATTTAAGGATGGTGACATAAAAATGGGTTAATCCTTTTAGTTTTCTAAAATTACAATTTGATCCCTAAATTGCAAATGTGTTCAATTGGATGTTAATTCGATGCCCGATTGAGTTGATTTTCATCTGTGATCAGTATGTACATGTAGGGTAATAATTGTGCATCTAGACAAGATAAAAGAAAAAATGGACATGTTTCAAGTTTCTTCTTCACGGTTTACTTCGGTTAACCTAATGTAGCTCGCTCGGTTCAGTCTTATGACTAGGTCGGATCGAGGGGGTTACAGTTAGATCCATTTTGTATAGTACCTTTGGTATAAGTTCAGTGCTAGAGAAGACCTAAATCTTGAATTTTATTTCACGATCAGATGGTAGCCATGGCAATTCCTAAGGGAACACATCCTGTTTTTCATTGGCAATTGAGATACTTTCCAAGTTCACCTTTGAATACTTATTTGTTCACAACATAAGCTAGAAAGTTCTTACATCCTTGTGAAAGCAGTTTTCAAAAAAATACTATTGAACCACATTGATTAGATATATCTGAGTTTTGCCTCATCATTACAATTTCTGAACTTTTTAGTTCATTTCAGAACTATTCGTTTCAAGCAAAAATTCATAAGAACCAACTCCATTAAACTTACTAAAATTTGATTTCTTTGAATTACTATCGAGTAATTCTTACAGATTTAACTTACTCTTGTGCTATGTCCCAAGAGATAAGTTACTATCACATCGAGCTTTCCCTGATCATCACAACGAAACCCTTTTTGTATCTCTTTTTTTATATTTATCAAACCAATAGTCTAGCGACATTAGTTTTTCATCAATACCCCACCTGAAGTCTCACACTTCAAGACTCCCCAGCTCTCTAGCAATAAAAGTTTAAGGAACTTGGGGTTGAATTTCATTTAAAATCATACCCAAGGTTCGAAATAATAATCCTTGGTTTAGCTAGGCATTTCCAACTACACCAGCACATTAACATCATATTGAGCAGAAAGAGTTAATAATTAACCTTGTTACTACTTTTATGGTCCTCATTTCTTTTTACCCAACTATTCCATCTCTAGACTCAATCTCTCAACTTCGAACATCTATAACTTTATACAATTAATTCAATAACCAGTTGCATCAAGTCACTCAAGCATCAATACAGTAATAATGACATCCTAGTGGCATGTAGACACTTACTAATTGATAACAAGCTCGGTTTGGATCCATAATCAGCTAAATCTGTAGCCCTGATACCAATAAATTTAACACATCATTCCTTGTATTCGATTATCGAATATGAGTCAGAGATGTCACAGAACAATAACATGATTTTTTTATTCAAAAAATCTATAAATTTAAAACCTTTAAAAATATTTAAAATTAACTTGTATACAAAATCGGAGCTCATTTACTTTACGAAATATATATTAAATGTTTGATAAATAACAGACTCTGAACCAAAATAGACAAATTTATCGTATTTATACATGCCAATAAAATTAATTAAAAACCTTAAGTAGGATGTCATTAATGAAGTAGCTTGACGAAAATTTTTTGAACTTGATGCAACGACTTACTGACACCCAATGTCTCAAACCACCTACGTGTGCACAGGCAAAACACACGCTAAGTACGAACTTAGTGAGGCATTATAAGGTAATCATAAAATTAAATAATAATTAGTCTTTAAGTATAACATAGTATAAATAATTCCCTTATAAAACTATTTCAAATCAAAATTGCTTTAAAGAAAAGATGAAATATTTATAAAAATCATTCTGTAAAAGTTCTTTTACAATAATAGCACAAGAAATACGTATAGAGAGAAATTAAGTATACGAGATCGTGTACTCCCAGAGTACTAGTCATTTCTCCTAAGGAGAAAGGCAAACATTACTTTAATACGAGCTCGTTGTGCTCCCAAAGCACTAGTCACCGAAGTGATGTAGTCCCATACTACTAGATCCGAAGATCAATGCATTCCCAGAATGCTAGCCACCATGTGGCAAGTGTAGCTACAATGCAGTCCCGACTACTAGTCTCTTATGGCATGCCACTATACTATAACTCTCATGGTAATCTTGGGCAATAAAACAATACCATTACCTTTGCAATATATCATTCTGTAGATGGTAAATAATTCATCATCGATAAATCAAAATAATAGAGAAGTTCTTACTCCATTATACCATAATTTATTCAGTAACAATTATCAATATATGATAATAAAATTATCGTAAACAAAACATAATAAGGCAGTGCATACCCTATCATGCATAAAACCATCTCTTTTTGCTTGTGAAAAATATTATATTTCACATAAAAATCAGCATTACCAATTTGGCAAAATCATATAGGTCGACTTATCGCAAGTCTTCCTAAATACTTTTAAAACATATAAATGCACTCACCTTAACACTTCTTATCCCAAACTAAAATGCGTGTATTAAGAGAAATTCAAGATTGGTCATTGTTTTATCTACTGATTTTTTTGATTTCTCGTGTCTACTTGAATGCTTCACATTCATCCCTTACATGCACAAATTAATAACACCAATAAGGTACTCATTTTATAATTTGTCAGTCTGCGTTACCTTCAAAGAAATATTTATATAAAATAATATACAAATCAGAATTTGATTTTGTTTGTTCTGACAAAAACTAGAATCGATAATATTTTCAACCATATAAACTAATTGCCCAAATTCAACTCGTACGATTTATGATGAATTTTCAAATTCAAATTCTAGTGCTCAATTTCGGAGCAGACTACTACTCTATTTTCTGACCTTTCGTCACTTAAAAATTCATATCTTATGATATAAAAATCGGAATCAATCACCGTTTGTTTTAAAAGAAACTAGACTGAAACACAGATACAACAATATATGAATCATTTTCTAGTTATTTTTATGGAATTTTTGGTGAATTTCCAAACTCACTGCCAAAGACTAAAATTCTGGACAGATTTCATAATTCACATCTGTAGCATCCTTTAACCATTTCAACACCTCAAATTAACCTTTAATTATATTGTTCCAACATTTTCCTTTCATGAAAACACCAAATTCAACTTGAATCCTTAAACCCCAAATTAAACCCTAATTAATCAAATGTTATTCCATCAAGAATACAACAATTTCAACTTCAATCAAGCATGGAAATGGTAAAACATCACATAACAATCCTAATTCATTTGAATCCCTAAACCCTAAACTATCTATCCTCAAAATCCAAGTGTTGTCTTCAACTATTCCATAAAACTCTTATCACAATGAAAGGGAATTTAAAGGACAACAAACTTGTATTTCATAAGAAAACCATAAATCCAAGTCTTTAGAGGTTAAAAATCAAAATCACAAACCTTACCTATTTTCCTTTCTTCTTTATCCCTTTGCTACCGTGATACATGAATAGAAGTGTTGAGTTCTCAAGATTTTCTTTTCATTTCCTTTTAATTAATGCCATTTGGCATTCTTTTATTCTAATATTAATGTAATATCTCCCAAATAGTCAAATGACTATTTTGCCTTCAAATCCAATGAATCCATAGTATGCCACATTTCATCATCCTTCATCCAATGACCTAGATTTAATCTTGAGTTAGAGTTACCAACTTTGCCCTTGTAATTTTCCAAGATTATTATCTTGTCATTATTCATCTAACGGCTCATATTTAACAAGGAAAATCAACTTAAATCCAATGGTTCATGTTAAATACTTTTAAATTAAGGCATGGAAAAGATATTATTAATTTTGCCTTATCATCTAACAAAATATCTCAAATATTCGATTCGATTCGATTATCTGAATTTTTCTCGAACTTAACCTTTTTATAGCTTTTAACACAAATTCTGTGCGAAAAATTCGAGTAACACGGAAACGTCTTTCTTGGGGGTAAACTATTCATTTACAGGACTAAAATACATAACTTTTGAAAATTACAAGTTAGTCCTTAAACTTTTCCTAAGTTTATACTTTAGCCACCAAACTTTCATTTTATTCATTTTGGTCGCTAGCCAAAATTTTGAGGTATTACAATTCTCCCCCACTTAAGAAAATTTGTCCCCGAATTATAGCACATACATGCAAATTCTCTAATTAATCTCCCATATGGCTTCTACCACTTTGTGATTCTTTCATGAAGCTTTACTATAGAAATCTATTTTATTTCTCAATTCTTTGTTTCCATAGGCCATGATCTTTGTTGGTTCCTCTTCATAAGTAAAATTTAATTGAATCTCAACCCTTTTCTGGTATTATGATATATGAAGAATCAAATCGACACTTCAAAAGCATCGACATATGGAAGACATCATGGATTTTATTTCTTCTTCAGAACCTAATACATGTCAATGAATCTTAGGCTAAGCTTTACTTTTGGTCTGAACCATAACACTTTCTTCCAAGGTGAAACTTTTAAGGAATACATTATCCTTAACTTCATATTAAATATATTTTCTTCAAGATCAACATATAATTTCCATCATTCTAAAGATATTCTAAAATTATTTCGAACCATTCTTACTTTATTCTCCATATCCTGAACTGAATCAGATCCAATCACCTTTAGTTCTCTTTTTAACTCATTATCATCGGGAATATAAATTATCCCTTGATAATATGAACA
This sequence comes from Hibiscus mutabilis, assembly GCA_019671005.1. NCBI lineage: Eukaryota > Viridiplantae > Streptophyta > Magnoliopsida > Malvales > Malvaceae > Hibiscus > Hibiscus mutabilis. The sequence goes on from CM033729.1 coordinate 34,078,898, forward strand.
TCCTTTAGACTTAACATCGAAGTCTTTAATTTTCCCTTTTCACCTTAATGAATTCTTTCCAAGCATATCTTTTCTTTCATGTGTAAATCTTTGATCTGATTTGTCAAAGTAGACCTAAGATGAAGCTGTGTAATCAAACCTAGAATGAGACATATCATTAAATAACATGGAATCCTTATTAACTTCATATTGTATTAACACTAGAGCTACCATCTTAACTTTCTTAGGATCTACTCAGATCCTATTCGTTGAGACAATGTGACCTGGAGATGCAACTTGAATTAATCAAATTCACATTTGGGTAACTTTGCAAATAACTACCTTTCCCACAAGTCTTATAGCACTATTTGTAAATGTTTATCAACTTCTTCTTTTATCCTACACTTTTAAGGAATTCATCTTTATACTCGATTGATAATTGATATTATAAGAAATTTCATCTAGTGGCACATACTTTTTTCCATGAGCCTTCAAACTCAATCAAATAAAAATTATACATATCATTCAAAATCTAAATTAACCTTTCAGATTGTTCGTCATTCTATGGATGCAAAATACTGTTAAAATTTATGTCGAGTCCCTACTGCCTTATGCAAGCAACTCTAAAATCTAAGATAACCTTGTATCTTAATCACACACAATGAAAATAGGTACATCACGTAACTTCGCAATATTTCAGATTTAGAGCTCAGCATATTTATTCATTACAGATTTATTCAATCTTACCACAATTACCCAAATCAAATCATTTTTACTTGGTATCATTGATAACCTAGTTACGAAATCCATCATAACTCTTTTCTACTTCCACTAGGGGAATGTAAATATGTTACCACATTTCTGATGGTACTTGATGTTTTGCTTCCAATTGCTAGCTTGTCAAGCATGTATCCATAAATTAAGTTACTATCCCTTTTATATCCGGCCATTAATGCTTGCTCTTCAGATCTAGATACATCATATTCCCTTTTGGATGCATTGACAATGGACTTTAGTGTTCTTTATTAAGATGTTCTAGTTTCCACTCATCATCATCAAGATATAATATTTTCCTCAAACATCCGACATACTTAACTTTGAAGTTTTTATTTTCACCATTTTCAATTTGTTTTAACCCTGGCAACATTTTTTATCTTTTAACTGAAAGTCTTTAATCCGACCTAAATGAATAGGTCTAAGATAAAGTTCTGTAATTAACATATCATTCTTTTCAATTACAGTTGCACATTCATTACTCTTAAAGTAAAGAATATCTTCCAACTAAGTGCATTGGCTACTATATTAACCTTTCCAAGATAGTAGCCAATCACAACATCATAATCCTTGAGGAGTTCTATCCACCTCCTCTACCACAGGTTCTGATCCTTTTTTGCTCATCAAGCATTTTTGAACTTTTATAATCTCGAAGACGTAACATCGTTCACCATATAAATGATGACACCATTTTTTAAAGCATATACTATTGTATCTAAATCCAGATCACGAGTCTAATAATTTATCTCATGAATCTTGAGTGTCATGATGCACATGCCACTAATTTGTCCCTTTTTATCCGTACGTATCCCAATCTATTATGGGAAACATCACTATAGAACGTAAAGTCTCTCTATACTAACACTGGAGCTTGTCAAAATCCATATTTTTAATCCAATCAAATGTCATCGGTCTCAACAATATAGCCTAAAAATGCAACTTTAGATATCTAAAATTCATATTTAGACAACCTAAAATATCTAGAATCCATACTTGAACAACTTGCCATACAATTTCTTTTCTTGTAAAATCCGTAATACCACCCGAAACTATAAAATCATAATCTTCCCTAGTCTTTGGGTACTTAAAATATATCATTATTGATTACCACAGCAAACCGATCCGAATATGATTAGAACACTATTTATCAAATACATGAATGATGCTGGAGCATTAGCATGGCCAATAAGGCACCACTATGAACTCATAGTGCTCAAATCTTGTCTTGAAAACAAATTTTAAGAATATTCTCCTCCTTAACCTTCAATAGATATACTTCGAATGAAGATTAATTTTGGAGAACACTTCTGCTCCATTCAATTGATTGAAGGGATCATCAATCTACAACATAAATTATCTATTCTTTAATACAATTTTATTTTTTTATAAGAATTTAGGCCTCCTTAAAAAACCCCTCATATCAGAGTCATACCAAGATACGACACTGACAGCGAAAGGAGGAAAAGACTGCCTGATGTTTATTCATTGAGATAAAACTAATTACAAACTTTTATTACAAAAAAAGTCCCACTTTAAAACCCCATAGGATTAATTCCCATCCAGACAATACCCCAGGAATTCACGATGAAAGCTAGTCAAGCCTCTAAGTCAACCAATCCCCTTCTTGGCAAGAAGGTCCGCTTCCACATTGCAACACCTAAAGATATGTCGAAGAATGGCATTCTTAACATGAATAAGTTCGGCTATGCCTCTTACCAATGATGCGAAACAAGCAGGGCAATTACCCGGGCTGAGTATCCAATCTGTCGCCGTCTTACTATCGCTTTCAACAATTAGCCTTGAGGAAAAAGCTTGCCCCATTTGAGAATGTAACTCCAAACCAAAATTGATTGCTAACAATTCAGTGAAAATAGGGGGACCTTAACCAATTGATTCCAAAAAAACTGCTAAGCTCGTCCCCTCACAGAGAATCCCACCGATACCACCAGTTACACCGTACCTTGACATGGCTCCATCGACATTCAAATTGATGCATCCTAATGGAGGAGCCTTCCATGTTAAAGACACCCTTGTAAAGGCACCAAGATCTAGCTTGTTGGCTTCAAACCAAGAAGCTAGTCAACATTTTGCTAAATAAAACCGTTGCATAACATCCAATTGACAACTTCCAAAAATGATGTCATTCCTAGTCAACCAAATTGTCCACAATACCAAAAAAGGGATTAAATTCCAAATTGATTCAATGGGATAGCGAGAACGTACCTCACGCCAAGTAAGTAGAAAAGAGTCTGGTTCTTCATGAAGAACACACGAAATACCCTAAAAGGATGAAAATTTCATCCAAATGGACCAAGAAACCTTGCAAGAGAACAACAAATGTGAAACAGTTTAAGGTGCGCAACCACATAAAGGGCAAAGGCAGTCCGAAATCGACGAGACACCCCTTTTACTCAATTATAATCGAACCAGAATCCGTTTGCGTACCATAAGCCAAGAGAATAGTTTGATTTTTGGAGGGGCCAACCCAATCCAGACAACTCGATTCCATTTGGGATCCTCTTGATAAGAGCTATAGAAATCTTTTATGAAGGATTTAATTGAAAATTTTCCATCTCCCAAACCAGACCAACATAACCAATCACTAGATAGAGTACTTGAACGAAATTCTTGTAAGGCTTGCCAAAATTCTTCCCATTACTCTTTCTCCCAATCGAAAAGTTACCTTCTGATATTGACTCTCCATGACCAGCTCATACCATTCATACTCCCAAAATCTGCAATAACTCTCAGCTTGTTACAAGAGAGCGCATAAATACGATGAAAGGCAATTCTAAGTGGAGTGTAACTTAACCACGGATCATCCCTGAAACTAATTTTTCTCCCATCCCCTACTTGAACTAAGAAATTCTTTAAGAGACACGAACCAATATCATCCTCCTTATAGAAAGAATTCACCACACCTTTCCATATCCAAGAAAACCTATTTTGATCCCATTTGCAGGAAGTAATTTACTAGGGTCATAGTTGTATTTGCATCGAATTCCCTCTTCCACAAGCTTTCATTATCATTAACAAATCTGAAGAACCATTTTCCCAGCAGTGCTCTATTCTAAATTACCAACTCTAATGCCTAAGCCACCTAAATTTCTCAACTTACATACATCCGACCATTTCACCCAATGAATACTTCTTATTTTGGCCGAGCCACCCCAAATGAAATTTTCCATTAATTGGGTAAGTTAATGGTACACCAACACAAGCATCTTAAATATTGAGAGGTAGCATATTGGCAGCGATGACAATACTGATTTAACAATAACCAGTCTCCCCCCAAAAGAGAGATCTCTAGTTTTACAGCTCGTCAATCTACTATTAAACTTATCCACCACTGGTTCCCATAGGGCAGCTGAATTCCTCCTAGGCCCAAGAGGTAACCCTATATATTCTGTCAGAAACTATCCCACTTCACATCCAATAGCGTTGGCTCAGAGTAAAAGATCTGCTGATGGAACATTAATAGCGAAAATTTTGCTCTTCCTCCAATTCAATTGAAGACCCAAAGCAAGCTCAAACACCCTTAACACTCTCTTAATATTCCTAACATGCTCGAATGAAGCTTCACAAAATATCATCAAGTCATCCGCAAATTGAAGATGCGTAATGTTCACAGTATTATTCCCTCTCCCCACAATGAACCCCGAGAATATCCCAAGATTAGAGGCTTTCGACAACATCAAATTCAAACTTTCGCCAACCATATTAAATAGCATGGGAGATAAAGAGCAGCCTTGCCTCAGCCCACGAGCAATAGAAAATCTTTCTGTGGGGGTCCCATTCACCAGAACTGAAATCGTAGCAGAAGAGATGAACTTGAATATCCAATCGCACCATCTGTCCCCAAAGTTCATTTCTCTCATAATCCTTATTAAGAAAAGCCAATCTACTGTATCATAAGCTCTTCTGAAATCAATCTTAAACACAATGCCCTCCGATCCTTTCTTGACCAAATCATCAATGGACTCTATTATGCCCTCGAATAAAGGCAAACTGTGTCTCGCTTATAATTGAATCTGTGCAACACCGTAGCCTCCCCACCAACACTTTAGAAAGTATTTTATAGATTCCACCTACCAGACTTATGGCATGGAAGTCATCTAAAGACTTTGCATTCAGTTTCTTGGCAATTAATGTAATAAAGGAGTGATTCACACTCCCATCTCTTGCCACGATGAAAATCATTGAAGAAGTACATAATAGAGTGTTTAATAAGCGGCCAGAATTTCTTGAAGAAACTCATATTAAACCCATCAGGGCCTGGAGCCTTATTACTATCCATAGAACTGATCGCTCTCCACACTTCCTCCTCTGACAAAAAGCCTTTAATCCACGACTTCTGTTTTGAAGAAATTTTATTGAAATTAAGCCTCACATTCTTCACCTCTATAGCAGTCTTATTATTGTAGGCGTTGAAGAAAAAATTCTGGACACCAGACTTAATTAGCAAAGGGTCTGTCATTAATGTATCATTTATCTGGATGCACTTTAGAGAGTTTATCCTCCTCCTATTGGAAGCCGAAAGGTGAAAGAAATGGGTATTGCGGTCGCCCTCCTTGAACCATCTAAGCCTTGACTTCTGCAACCAAGCCCTTTCTTCAATTCTAAGTTCCTTCCAAAGTTTAGCTCTTAAAACATAGAGCAAGACATGTTTTGACCCATCACCCAAGCCATTTTGCAGAATGCTTTCAATCTCATGAATTTGTTTTTCCAAGCAACCAATTGTACACCGATCCCCTCTGATATTTTTCGCAAACCATTCTTTGATAGCCACTTTAGAAACCTTGAGCAGTTCCAATACCCTTACATTATTCTTTTTTTTTCCTTAATTCTTTCGATGTTTTCTGTAACCATCTTAATGAAACCTTCATCATCCAAAAAATAACTAAAAAATTTAAAAGGTTTGGGTCCCCAATCACATACCTCATTTGCTAGTAAAATAGCATTATGGTCAGAGATCAATTTTGCTAAAAGTCGTTGCTCCATATTAGGAAATTTAGAAAGGAAAGTTGCAGTCACCAGGAATCGATCCAGCCTAACCATAGTAGGGGATCCCTATTGTTACTTCAAGTGAAGGAACCACCAATGAAAGGAAGATCCATCAACTCCGTCTCTTGTATAAAATTTCTGAAACCATCAATGGCAGCCAAATTCAGCGAAAATCCCACCTTTTCTTCCAGATGGAGGAAGCGTTAAAATCTCCTCCCAAACACCAGGGCACATTGTGATTACCCAAAAACCTTCGCAGCTCTACAAAAAAAAAAAACTCCTTTCTCTGAATCCTCTGATGACCCATAAACATTGACAAAACCACAATAGAAATCGACTACTTTCATATTGCCAATGATCGTTATGAATCTTTGCGACACAAATTTATTGGATACCTCAAAAGATTCTTCTTCCCACATACATAACAAACCATCTGCTGAACCAACAGAAGAGGAATGAATATTTTCAATGTCCGGCTTATTCCAAAGTTTACGAAAATCAGTTGTTTGAAATTCAGCTCTTTTTGTTTCCTGGATGAAAATTAGCTTCGGATTATGTTGAGAAATAACCCTTTTAACAGCCCGTACCTTTTTCGATCTGCCCATGCCCCTTATATTCAACAAAATTATTCAGAAATTCATTTGAAAAAAATGAGTACCCGAATAGAAATCAATCAGTTAGATACCTTTAAATGCCTCGTCTGCCAACTGCATCACCTTCCCCATAACGACCTTTTTTCCTCACTGGAAGGAAATTGTAACCCCTCGACCCACTTAGATGCCTGACCGAACCGAAAAAGTTACATTAGGCTTTCCGAAGCAAACTGGAAAAAGATTACGAAAATCGATCATTTTTTTTTCTTTTTATCTTGTCTATATGCATATTATTATTATTCCTAAATGATCATGCTCATAGCGGATGGATCTATAAGGAAAACGAACCACGAAAAGGCAACCAATTGCATACAATACATCTTAGGGACCAAAATGTAAATCTTGTCAAATTATAGACCACTACCGGAATTAGGGTTACCAATCCTCAATTAGGCAGATTACATGCTCGTACATCAATTTACAGCTCAAACCCACCATCAATGCTCATACAATTGTCAAAACAAGGTTCAGGGACTGAATTGAAAGAAAATAGAACTGAACTTCCATGACATTAATAGAATTAACTGTCAGCCGTATCGATACACGGGCAATCGTATTGATACGATGCTTATTACGGATCAACCCTGTTTCGGTACGCCGTGTACCGTATCGGTATGCTTGGTTGATTTTGAAGTCCAAGTTAAGTAGGTTTAATAGCCGTACCGATACAGACACTTAGTGTTCCGGTACGCGGATTTTGTCCCAAAAAGTGTTTTTCAGTAATGTAACAGCGTATCGGTACACCTCAACCCATACCCAAACCCCAAGCCAATTCTTGCCTAGCTGTACCGATACAGTCCCCTGCGTATCGATACACCTAGGCCTGTAATGTCATTTTAAACTGATTTTTCACTCAAATCTAGATGCTTTTAGGTCCTAATTATAACACCCCGATTTTGGGCTTGGATGTTTTAAAGGTCCGGTGGACTAGTATTAGAGTTTCGGGATTAAATTGATTTAAATATTTTTGAAAGTGATAAAATTGAAGAAAAATATTCTAAAATCATTATTAATTATATTAAGGATAATAGTGAAATCAATTTTGGAAAATTAGATTCGGAAATCGGACATTTTGGGCTGGTGACCAAAATGCAAGTTTTGAAAACTGTTTTTAAAGGTGACTAAAATGAAAAGGGTTAAATTTTTAGAATCTTTAAGGAGCTATTTTACCAAGTTTTTTCTGATGATTTCTCTCTTAATTAAAGATATTTTAACATATGTTTTAAAGTTAATTAAAAAGAAATTTTAGTTAAAAAGTTAGTTAAGCTCTTTAAAGAAAATTCACGTAACTTTTCTCTCCACTCTCTCCTATGTCAAACACTCAAGTTTTCATCAAAATCCAAAGGTGAAAAGTCTTTTAACTTGTTTTTATAATTTGTAATTGATTAATTAACATTGTTTTTACAAAATCTCGTCTAAATCTTGTGTTTTCTTAGCTTTTATCAAACCAATTGAGGGAGAAATCTCACAATAGGGATAAGGTTCGTGATCTCCTCTATTGTTTGGCTCTTTACTGAAATTCCCAAGCATTTGATCCTTGATTTATTGATTGTAAACTGGTTTTAATTATTTTAGAATATTCTTCCTCAATTTTACCACTTTCAAAAATATTTAAACTAATTAAATCCCAAAATCGATCCGAAACTCTAATACCGGTCCATCAGACCTTCGAACTAACCTTTAAAACATCCAAGCCCAAAACCGGGGTGTTACACTAATAACCCACATACATGCATATAAACATCCATCAAGACATACTCCATCATTTGCACCAAGATTAAGCAACCATAACAATTCAAATACTTTCAAAGGATCAATCTATAGGCATGCTCCCTAAAACACTCACCTAACATACCAAAATGCTCAATTAAAAATTTTTCATCATCAGCAACATTCCAACATATTTCTAGCACCATAATCAACATGTTAGATCCATCAAAGCATGACATTCAACCAAAGCTATCTAGATGCATACCTAGGCAACCACCTAGAAACAACCAATAAGCAAATCCATAACATGCTTAACAATAACAATCCAAGTTCAAAACACAACATTAACCATGCTTAAAAACCAGGGAAAATAGATTTACAAATCCCAAAAACATGACGAACACATTGCCTTATTAACCGGAAACTTAAATCGAGTTCATACTCAAGGTAGTCTTGTCCTTGGATCACTTAGATTTTTCCTTTGCTGCACCAAACCTCAATGCTCTGCATCATTAGGAAAAAGAGAGCATAAGCACACATGCTTAGTGAGGATGCTTATAAAACAATGATGCAATTAAATCCTTTGAAAACTGAACACTTGTTTTCAAACCATGCTTACAACCAAAGCAGTACATTGATTCCAAATAAAAACATGCATAACAACCTTATGCAAAAACCATTGTAAATCACATACTTAATTTCCAAGTATAAAATCATCTTACCATGCTTAAATCCAAAAGCATTATAAAAATAGGTTCAACACATGAACTTTAATATATTGGCATTTATAGTGACCCCGGGTACACAACCCTTACCTTGGATAGTCACTCATATTCATATACATATCGGATACACGGATTCTCGTACCATGCCTAGTTAAACCGCGTGATACCCCAAACCTTGCCTAGTTAAACAGCAAGTGTAACACCCTCAATCCGGTCCGAAAGAAAACCGGGATCAAAGATGTTACCGGAAGAAACATCAAGTCACAAACAAACAAAAATCTTAAGACGAAACTATGAAACCTTCGTAAGTTATTATTACAGGTAATTAATTTTTAATTATTTTTTTTACATTATCGTAATCTTTGACGACTATCATAGCATATCCTTATCAAACAAATATATATCAATCATCGGTTCCCAATTAAAACTTTGCTTTATTACAATTTTTAAGAAATTAAGAAGTACACATAAGAAATATCAAGTTGATCACCCAAGCAAGAGTTATAACTATCAACATCATTAACATACAAACAATTTTACTAAAAGAAAATAGATTCGAACAAGAGTTGGTTTACTTGGATTATTATATGTTTGCTTAAGAATAACTTAACTCATTTGACTCCTACAGAGTAAAACAAATCTCTTAGCAATTATATAATTCAATATACAATAGAAATCGTGCACTTACCATTACTATGTCATACTTTCGTAACATACTTGTATACATATACTTTTAGTCTAACATTAATATACCAATCCAAATTTAACATTCATACCATAAAGCATACACTAGACTATATCTTACAAACTTCTTTAATATAGCAAAGTATAGCCGTATACATATAACTCCCATGATATAAATATAACCAAACATATAAACCTTACTTCATATGAATATGGAGCATACTTATTTAGTAACCCTCATTCTATGTGTATACCACAATCATACTGTAATACTTAAAACTTACAACTAGCGTGACATAGACCAAGTTAATATTTCATACGGATTACAAATAGAATGTTGTACATTCTCAAATCAAGTATTTTCTAACATGCTAAAATTAATCCAACACATCACTTGGTTGAATCAGTACCTACTTACTTTAAATATCTCATATGAATCTCTTTTCAATAAGATCAAATCTTAGTCGGAACGTGAAGTAATTACCATTATCAAATGTTACACCAAGGATGATTATTTAAGGGCCATTACAAAACTTATAAATCATATATTTACAATGTTACCAAAGCAAGATTACTAATTAATATATTCCTATACACTTATATGCCACCATCTAAGGAGTTTAAATCTGAAACATAAACGTTACACGAGAACATGGAGGAATGACTTGCAATCTTCTAACACGATCATCCAAAGGATACACTTACATCCTGCAAATGCATGACAAATAATGCATTAGGCTTACTTAGCCTAAGTGAGGTAGTGAACATTTACAGATGTAACATGATATTAAATATATTGAATATCATATTCAAATAAACAAAATATAGGTTATTATTATATCAGTATACATTGACTTAGTTTATGATTGGTTTACCTTATGAAATCTTTATTAATAATCTTATTTAAAGTCTTATCATGTTTCATAACTTATTCAAAGCTTATTGGGGTTGTTTCCAAATTTATAGCTGAGTTCATATCTAAGTTCGTATCAGAGACCATATCGGAGGCTTTATTAAAGTTCAGATACTTTCATAACTTACACAAGGTAGCTTTTGCATTTCAATTTCATAACTTGTTCACACCTTGACTTATCAAATCTTATCGAAATTCTTATCAAAGCTTATTAGAGATCATAAAGGGGCTTATCTGAGTTCATATCTTTTAGAACATTTGGCTTGGATAATATTTAACATGGGAGGCATTGGTCCATACTTGACCGTATTGGTCCCAATTACACATAGCTCAAAGCACATAGCAATGACTAGTGTCAGAACATAACAAACCTAATTTCTCATCTATCAAACCAACTGTCGCCAATCTCCTTACATCTCCCCTGTTACCTCCTACTGTCGCCAATATATCACATATATAGGGTCGTCACCCTTGATCCGTAGCTCATGGACCGTAGTCCCTAAATTATATACCTTTGCACCATGCCAAAATGTCCAAGGACTTCTATTGTTCAGGCAACTTAAATATTTTATGCTATAATGTTAAGAGGGGTATCTTATGACACAAGTAAACTTATTTGTTTCTTTTATTAGAATCTTATGACATTATAGATCAGAAGCTAGCTTCAAGCTTTATAACAAAGTCTTTAGCTTCAAGCTTTATAACAAAGTATAAATAATCTTTCATTGCAAAACATAACATAGTAAGGCACAGATGCATATGTAATGCAACATAATCAAAAGACTTATCAAATATGCCATGCTATGAATGCATTCACACATTGTGCTCTATGTGAGCCATATGCATATGCTCATGATTTAAACATAACACATATTAGAAACAAAGATCGAGATGACACCGTGTCACCCGAGACAAATACAACTACACTCACTTCTTATCCCGAAGTTACGGAATACCTGAATCTATATTTACCTCTAGCTTTCAACTAACTCTTTTCTTTTATTCTTCCTTATCATGATATGTACCTCACATAGAATAATAAGTCATTAAAACCAACTCAATTCATTTACCAGCAATCCAATTACACACGTATACATATATACATACAAATCAGCCCATTATATATTTTTATACAACAAAAGAATCCTCTAAGTAATTATACATACTCAAAACAGTCCAATATATATTTATAAATACGCCAAAACAATCAAATTTTCATTTGTTCATATACATACATTCAAAATAGTCCTATATGTACTTATAGTTGTTCAAATCAGCCCCGAACTCATGTATACATATATATGTACCGCAACAGTCCAGCAAGCCTTTACATATATTCCAAAACAGTCCAATATTCTTTTGTATACATACATATGTGCACAAACAATCCCTATCATATTTATTCAAATCAGTCTCAATTACATGTATACACAATCACATGTTCAAAACAGTCAACTAGGGTTCATATATATACAAAGATGCCCAATTATACATGTATACATAAATACACATCAAAAACAGTCCACCTGATTCTATACTTACACAAAACAGTAGTCCACATGACTTTATACTTACACAAAACAGTCCCAAATTAGCATGTATACATAATTTCACATATCGAACAGTCCACATGATTTTATACTTACACAAAACAGTCCCAAATTAACATGTATACATAATTTCACATATCGAACAGCCCACATGATTTTATACTTACACAAAACAGTCCCAAATTAACATGTACACATAATTTCACATATCGAACAGCCCACATGATTTTACACTTACACAAAACAGTCCCAAATTAACATGTATACTAATTTCACATATCAAGCAGTCCATATGATTTTATACTTACACAAAACAGTCCCAAAGTAACATGTATACATAATTTCACATATCGAACAGCCCACATGATTTTACACTTACACAAAACAGTCCCAAAGTAACATGTATACATAATTTCACATATCGAACAGCCCAAATGATTTTATACTTACACAAAACAGTCCCAAATTAACATGTATACATAATTTCACATATCGAACAGCCCACATGATTTTATACTTACACAAAACAGTCCCAAATTAACATGTATGCTAATTTCACATATCAAGCAGTCCATATGATTTTATACTTACACAAAACAGTCCCAAAGTAACATGTATACATAATTTCACATATCAAACAAGTAACACCTTAGCTATTTTGCAGGATTTCAAGTTCATATTAATTTGTTAATTGAATCATTCGAAGGAAACAAGAAAACCAAACCTTGAGTTTAGTCTTCCATTAATTTCTAACAAATACATCCACTATGGAATTTGAAATCCAAACCTAAGATAAACTCTAAATTATAAGATAAAAGAAAGAACGCTTACTTCTTCTTTGAGTCACTCCATCAAGAATCAAAAAGCTTTTCTCTACCAAGCTTAAATCTTAAGCTTTTATGGCTAAAATTCATTCTCTCCCCCTCCCTCTAATGGTTCGAATAATTGTAGGAAGAAAGATATGATAACCAAAAATATTATGGTTATCTTCCACATCAACCGAACCTATATCCCCCTCCTCCACATGGTTTCTTCCATACACGACACATGTATTGGTCCCCACTTTCTTTTGAGTATACATGCAATCCTTTATTCAAGCAAGACCTTCAATTTGGTCCTTTCTAAATTAGCTTACAAACTTTACAAACTTATTAATAGGTCATTTTCTTATTATATAGTAAAATTTAAAGGTATCTTTAAATCAAATTAAGCTACTATCAAATTGGTAACGTACTTTTAAGCTATATTTTGAGATATTACAGCAAGATTTGACAACATTGCCTAGTTAAACCGCGAGCTTTACCGACATTGCCTAGTTAAACCGCAATGTCACCATCATCTTGGGCTGCCTAGTTAAACCGCATACCCCAAGAGATGTCCCAATAGTCTGAGTGGCCTAGTTAAACCGACATACCTCAAGGACCCACGGCCACGATCGATTTTTGATATATATTATAGTGCACTTAATCCTATGGCATGCCAACTATATCCGATTGTTTCTTACCTTGTCACATAGCCAACATATCATTTGTAACACCCCAGTTTTGGGCTTAGATGTTTTAAAGGTTGGTTTGAGGGTTCAATGGACCGGGATTAGAGATTCGAGTCAGTTTTGAAATTAAATTGAATTAAATATTTTTGAAGGTGATAAAAATAATCTAAAATCATTATTAATTATATTAAGGATAATGGTGAAATCAATTTTGGGAAATAAGATATGGAAATCAGACATTTTGGCTAGTGACCAAAATTCAAGTTTTGAAAACTGCTTTTAAAGGTGACTAAAATGAAAAGGGTCAAATTCTTAGAATCTTTAAGGAGCTATTTTACCAAGTTTTCCTGATGATTTCTCCCTTAATTAAAGACATTTTATCATGTGTTTTAAAGTTAATTAAAAATGGGTTTTAGTTAAAAAGTTAGTTAAGCTCTTTAAAGAAAATTCATTTAACTTTTCTCTCAACGTTTCTCTTCACTCTCTCCTCGGCCAAACACTCAAGTTTTCATCAAAATCCAGAGGTGAGAAGTCTTCTAACTTGTATTTATGATTTGTAATTGATTAATTAACATTGTTTTTTCAAAATCTCATCTAAATCTTGTGTTTTCTTAGCTTTTATCAAACCAATTGAGGGAGAAATCTCACAATAGGGGTAAGGCCCATGATCTCCTCTATTGTATGGTTCTTTATTGAAATTCACAAGTGTTTGATCCTTGATTTATTGATTGTAAACTGATTTTGATGATTTGTCAATGTTTGATTGAGTAAATTAAGTAAAATTGATGTAACAAGGTAATTTTCGAAGTGGATCTTATTTCCAGTGTTTAAGATTGATTTAATACATATTTTGGAAGTATTATGATGTTGATAGGTTGTTTTTATCAATAGAATCCCGAAACTCTTGGATCTCTAATTGTTTAGGTTGATAGATTTGAGTTTTTGTGATGATATTTGAGTTTAATCTTTGCTGGAAGTAAAAGGATGTAGGGAAATGTTTTTGGATGTTGATTGATGTTGATTGATGGGTTGAATCATTGTTTTATGGCTGGGTTAAGTTTCGGAAACTTTTGTTGATGATTTCGGTTTGTTTTAGATGGTTTCTAAGAGGGCAACCTGAGAGTTGCGGGTTTTTGCTTTGAGGCAGTGTTTGAATGCATAATGATGCATTTATCCTCTGGTTTTATGTGTTTAAAACATGGGATAATCAAGGCGATGAAGCTTGACGTTGTTTGTTGCTTGCCGGGAGTTTGTATCGCGTTGGCAAGGAAAGCGAAGTGCATCAGTGAGTGGAAACTAGTTTTAAATGCTTTACAAAGGTTTGTAAAGGTTGTTGGGAGTTTAGGGTAAGCATGAGACACGTACCTAAGCTCGAAAGTAAATTTCCCTTATTTTGTTCTTGAATATCCGCTTGGATATGAGCATGTCGTTTGCATGTTTTGGTGATAAACATGGTATGATTTAATTACTAGAAATGCATGATTTTGAGTACATATGCAGGGGTTTGAAAGTAAATTACATGCTATTGAGCATTGGTTTTTATTCCGGTTGGGAATGGTGTCATTGCATTGGCTATGAGATTTGCATATGTGATGTTTTGTTTAATGCATTATAAAGCAGTAAGTAAATGGTTTTGTAAATGATATATTGGCTATGTGACAAGGTGAGAAAACAATCGGATATAGTTGGCATGCCATAGGATTAAAAGTGCACTATAAAATATGAACAAAATTGATCGTGTCCAAAGGTCCTTGAGGTATGGCGGTTTAACAAGGCCACTCAGACTGTCGGGACATTGTTTGGGGCGTGCGGTCTAGATAAGAAACCCAAATTGATGGTAATCTTGCGGTTTAACTAGGCAAGAAAGTAAAACTCACAGTTTAGCTAGGCGAGGTAACAATATCTTGCTGTTTAACTAGGCAAGGAAGTAAAACTCGCGGTTTAGCTAGGCGCAGTAGCAATATCTTGCGGTTTAACAAGGCAGGGAACTAAAACTCGCGGTTTAGCTAGGTGATGTAACAATATCTTGTGGATTAATTAGGTAAGGAGGTAAAACTCGCAGATTAACTAGGCGAGGTTGTCAAATCTTGCGGTCTAACTAGGCAAGGTTTGGGATATCATGCGGTCTAACTAGGCATGATATAAGAAATCCGTGTATCCGATATGTGGGGATAGAGGGTAGTCTATCCGGGTCACTATAAATGTCAATATATGTGGAGGTTCATGTGTTGAACTTATTTTTTTATACTTTGAGATTTAAGCATGGTTTATGAATTAATGCTTTGAGATTTAAGCATGTTTTATGATTTAATGCTTTGAGATTTAAGCATGGTTTATGATTTAATGCTTTGGGATTTAAGCATGGAATGTACATGATGCTGCAAAAAGGTCATTATGCTTTGGTTCGGTTGGAATCATGGAAAATGCTTTGGTTGTAAGTGTGTTTTTGGTAAACAAGCATATGGTTTACAAATGGTTTTAATGCATCATTGTTTTATGAGCATCCTAACTAAGCAAGTATGCTTACACTCTCTTTTTCCTAATGATGCAGAACATTAAGGTTTGGGGGCAGCAAGAGGAAAGGCTAAGTGATCCAAGGACATTTACAAGTTTGAGTATGAACTCGGTTTATGTTTCGGTTAATAAGGCAATGTGTTCGCCATATTTTATGGGAGTTGTAATCCTAATTTCTTATGGATTTTAAGTATGTTTCTATGTTGGGTTTTGAGGATGGTTTGATGTTGCTAAGCTTGATGTTAGTACTTGCTTGTAGTTGTGGATGAATGGTTGCTTAGGTATGCATCTAGAGCTTCCTTGACGATTGCCTTGTTGTGGTGGGTTGAGCAAGTTTATCATGCTGTGTGGGTTGTGTTGTTCTGATGCATATGCTGAGATTAGCCTATTTGTGTACTTTGGGGTGTTTGGGAAAGTGGTTTTAGGAAGCATGCCTTTAGAATATCATGGGTTGTATGAATGCTAATTGGTTGCTGAACTTATGTTGTTTAGGTTGCTGATGCATCTTGGTTGTGCTGTATGAGAGTTTGTGGCATGATGAAATGGTTTAGTTTTGAAATAAGCATGTTAAACCAGCCAATTGTGACCATTCAGGTCCAGGCGTACCGATACGTTGTTCACGTATCGGTATGAGAAGCCATTTTGGGCTTATGGTTCCGGTACGCGAGTTAGGCGTATTGATACGGAAATACTTTTTAAGAGCAGTATACCAATACTTGGGTTTGCGTATCGGTACGAGAAGGCTGAGTTTGGCATGGGGTTTTGGTACACGGGTTTGAGGATCGGTACGAGCCTTTGGTTTTGGTAAGGCGTATCGGTACGTAGGGTCGTACCGGTACGGGAGTTGGTTACTGGAATTTTTGGAATTCAAAATGGAAAGGGCGTACCGATACTCAAGTGTGCGTACCGATACCCGAGGCAGTTAAGTTAGTTAATGGCTCATTATTCCCATGATCCTCCTAACTGGTTGACTCTGACGGGCAATCTTTCAAACTAACTTTAATGATATAAGACCAACCCAACAAAAGCAATGTTAATGATTCTGGAACGTCGAAGGGGCTTGCCACCCGAACAATCATCTTGGCCTTCCATAGATTCTCCTTATGTTTTATTAAGTTGTCCAGGCTAATGAAAGATCCCCACATGTTTCCTAATTCTAAGAAAAATCGTTCATTCCATAGCTGTAGAGGCACTCTAGTTAAGTAGACTGTATTGAAAGATAAAGGAACACCTACATCATTTTGAATGGGGCTATGTGATCAAACCAAAAGGATAAGCAATCCTTTTTCCCTGTCCACGCTTCCTCTTTGTCAGCTCTTGAACCAAAAGTAATTAAACATGAACAAGGGTTATTTCCCCACCTTGCTACTTTCGCCATAATCCCATCACTGGCTAACGCTTGTTGAACAAACTCTAGTTCAAAACTCACTTTAACTATACCTGCTAAAGAGCATTCAATCCAATCTAAGTCCTTAGCTGGAAATCCTTCAGACTCTTAGATTTATTTGATATCTCCCCATGAATATTTCCATCCATTGAAAGCCTACAAACTTTTGGTTTACCCAATAGAACCTCCCTATATGATCTGCCATCCGTATTACTATCATTTTTTACCCAACCCCATCCCTCATTTACTGCTCCTATCTCCTTTTTCCCCAACTCATCCTTGGATTTTGGTTGAGAACTGGCCATTTTCCCAAATGAGCGAACTAGAAATTTGGCTTTCGACATTGCAATGGTTCTACCATCGATTCTAGAGTTGTTCATCTTTTTAATAGCTCGCTCCAAATCCATCAAGGATGCAAAGTGCATAAAAGCAAAAGTGGAGAGCTTATATATGGGCTTCCTGTCGACTGATGGAATAAAAATAATAGTAACCTTACCATGATAGTTGAATACTTCTCGAAGTGCTCTTCTAGAGACTCACTTGCTCAGATTGTCTATGAACATCGTCCATTCACCGTCGGGAGAGATTGTCTTTTGAAATCCTACGAAATTTCTGCTCGCGCTCCCCATTTTCAAGGTCAGGGTTTTAATTTAAATGCAGTATGCATTGGACAAAGAAAAAGTGTGAATGAGGAATCAATGAGCTTACCGGCGATAGTCGATCCTTATGAGCCAAGCGCCATGGTTGATTTCACTTTGAGGTTTCTATGCAATGGGTTTTAAAAGATCTGATTGATGAGAAAATGGTGATTAATACCACTTTATTTATTTGACGATAATCAATACATAATTTTATGGAACCATTTTTCTTTTTCATAAACATTACTAAAATTCCCCAAGGTAATATGTTAAGTCGTATAAAACCTCAATCCCATATTTAATGTAACTGAACCTTTAACTCTCTTATCTCTATAAGAGCCATTTTTTACAGTACCTTTGATATAAGTTCGGTGCTAGAGAAAACCTAAATCTTGAATTTCATTTCACGATCAGATGGTAACCCTGGCAATTCTTAAGAGAACACATCCTGTTATACATTGACAGTTGGGATACTTTCCAAGTTCACCTTTGAATACTTATATGTTCACAACATAAGCTAGAAAGTTCTTACATCCTTATGATAGCAGTTTTCAAAAAAAATACTATTGAACCACATTGATCAGAAAAATCTAATTTTTCCCTCATCATTACAATCTTTGAACTTTTTAGTTCATTTCAGAACTATTCGTTTCAAGCAAAAAATCGTAAGAAGCAACTCCATTAAGCTTACTAAAATTTGATTTCTTTGAATTACTATCGAGTAATTCTTACAGATATAACTTACTCTTGTGCTATGTCCCAAGAGATAAGTTACTATCACATCGAGCTTTCCCTGATCATCACAACGAAGCCCTTTTTGTATCTTTTTTTTAATATTTATCAAACCAATAGTCTAGCGACATTGGTTTTCCATCAATACCCCACCTGAAGTCTCACCTTGGTTTAGCTAGGCATTTCCAACTACACCAGCACATTAACATCATATTGAGCGGAAAGCTATTAATAATTAACCTTGTTACTACTTTTATGGGCCTCATTTCTTTTTACCCAACTGATTGATTGCTCGACGCGATCTCTCAACTTTTGACATATATAACTTTATACAATCAATTCAATAAGTAGTTGCATCAAGTCACTTAAGCACCAATATAGTAATAATGACATCCTATGGCATGTATACACATACTGACTGACACAAACCTCGGTTTTGATCCAGAACCGGCTAAACATGTAGCTCTGATATCAATAAATGTAACACCTTATTCCTCATATTTGATTGTCGAATATGAGTCAGAGATGTCATAGAACAATAAAATGATTTTTTATTCAAAAATTCTATAAATTTAAAACCTTTAAAAATATTTAAATTAACTTGTATACAAAATTCAAGCTCCTTTACTTTACAAAAAATAAATTAACTGTTTGATAAATAACAAACTCTGAACCAAAATAAACAAATTTATCTTATTTATACAAGCAACTAAAATTAATTAAAAACCTCAAGTAGGATGTCATTACTAAAGTAGCTTGACAAAAATTTTCTAAACTTTATGCAAAGCCTTACTTACACCTAATGTCTCGAACCACCTTAATGTGCACAGGTAAAACACACGCTAAGTACGAACTTAGTGAGGCATTATAAGGTAATCATAAAATTAAATAATAATCAGTCTTTAAGTATAACATAGTATAAGCAATTCCCTAATAAAACTATTTCAAATCAATATTGCTTTAAAGAAAAGATGAAATATTTATAAAAATCATTCTGTAAAAGTTCTTTTATAACAATAGCCCAAGAAATACGTATAGAAAGAAACTAAGTATAGAGATCGTGTACTCCCAGAGTACTAGCCATTTCCCCTAGGGAGAAAGGCAAACATTACATTAATACGAGCTCGTTGTGCTCCCAGAGCACTAGTCACTGAAGTGACGGTAGTCCCAGACTACTAGATTCGAAGATCAATGCATTCCCAGAATGCTAGCCATCATGTGGCAAGTGCAGCTACAATGCAGTCCCAGACAGCTACTCTCTTATGACATGCCACTATACTGTAACTCTCATGGTAATCTTGGGCAATAAAACAATATCATTACCTTTGCAATATATTATTCTGTAGATGGTAAAAAACTCATCGTCGATAAATCAAAATAATAGAGAAGTTCTTACTCCATTATACCATAATTTATTTTGTAACAATAATCAATATATGATAATAAAATTATCGCAAACAAAACATAATAAGGCAGTTCATACCCTATCATGTATAAAACCATCTCTTTTTGCCTATGAAAGTATTATATTTCACATAAAAATAAACATTACCAATTTGGTAAAATTATATAGGTCGACTTATCGCAAGTCTTCCTAAATTCTTTTAAAACATATAAACGCACTCACCTTACCACTTATTATCCCAAACTAAAATGTGTGTATTAAGAGAACTTCAAGCTTGGTCATTGCTTTATCTACTGAATTTTCCAATTTCTCGTGTTTACTTGAATGCTTCACATTCATCCCTTACATGCACAAATTAATAACATCAATAAGATACCCATTTTATAATATGTCAGTATGTGCTACCTTCAAAGAAATATTTATATAAAATAATCTACATCTCAGAATTCGATTTCGTTTGTTCTGACAGAAACTATATTCGATAATATTTTTCAACCATATAAACTAATTGCCAAAATTCAACTTGTACGATTTATGATGAATTTTCAAAGTGGAATTCCAGCGCTGAATTTTGGAGCAGACTGCTACTCTGTTTTCTAACCTATCGTCACTTAAAAATTCATATCTTTTGATATATAAATTGAAATTAGTCGCCGTTTATTTTAAAAGAAACTAGATTGAACCATGGATACAACAATATATGAATCACTTTCTAGTTATTTTTATAGAATTTTTGGTGAATTTCCAAACTCACTACCAAAGACTAAAATTCTATAGGCAGATTTCATAATTCACATCTTTAGCATCCTTTAACCATTCCAGCACCTCAAATTAACCTTTAATTATATTGTTCCAACATTTTCCTTTCATGAAAACTCCAAATTCAACTTGAATCCTTAAACCCCAAATTAAACCCTAATTAATCAAATGATATTCCATCAAGAATACATCAATTTCAACTTCAATCAAGCATGAAAATGATAAAACATCACATAACAATCCTAATTCATTTGAATCCCTAAACCTTAAATTATCTCTCCTCAAAATTCAAGTGTTGTCTTCAACTATTCCATTTATGCCAATGAAAGAGAATTTAAAGGAGAACAACTTTGTATTTCATAAGCAAACCATAAATCCAAGTCCTTATAGGTTAAAAATCAAAATCACAAACCTTACCTATTTTCTTTTCTTCTTTTTCCCTTTGCCGACGTGATACATGAAGAGAAGTGTTGAGTTCTCAAGATTTTCTTTTCTTTTCCTTTTAATTAATGACATTTGGCATTCTTTTATTCCAATATTAATGTAATATCTCCCAAATAGTCAAATAACTATTTTGCCCTCAAATCCAATGAATCCATAGTATGCCACACTTCATCATCCTTCATCCATGACTTAGATTTAATCTTGAGTTAGTAGTTACCAACTTTGCCCTTGTAATTTTCGAAAATTACAATCTTGTCATTATTCGTCTAACAACTCATATTTAACATGGAAAATCAACTGAAATCCAATGGTCCATGTTAAATCCTCATAAATTAAGGCATGGAAAAGATATTATTAATCTTGCCTTATCAACTAACAAAATATCTCAAAAATTTGATTTGATTCGATTATCTGAATTTTTCTCGAACTTAACACTTTTATAGCTTTTAACACAAATGCTATATGAAAATTCGAGTAACACGAAAATGTCATTCTTGGGAGTAAACTATTCATTTACGGGACTAAAATACATAACTTTCAAAAATTACAATTTAGTCTTAAACTTTTCCTAAGTTTATACTTTAGCCACCAAACTTTGATTTTATTTATTTTGGTCACTAGGCAAAATTTTGAGGTATTACAGTTTAATGGAACCACTTGAGAATCCACATATTTGATGAGTTTAATGGAACCAGTCCGAGTCACATGCGCACATGGTTGCCCAAGAGATTCTTAGAGAGATTTTGGGCCTAAAGAGACTACTAGACCGAGCCCAATTCATGGAGAATTCTACAAGACAACCACTTTGACTTGAGCAAAGTTTCCATGTAAACATAGGATCTGTTTCCTTAATTAGCATGGAATATTCTTAGAATTGTACCATTGTGGTTGGTGGGATTTGATCCTAGCCATCGATGTAAATCAGTGGGAACCGTCAGATGTATGGGGAATCAACTATAAATAGAGGCCTTCCCAGCCTCATTTGTATTCATCTCATCTTTGAGTAATCAAGGTATTCACTCTAAAATCCTTTGTGTTGTTCATAAGTGTTCTTGGTGTTCTTTCTTTTGTTCTTGAGTGATCATTCTCATAGTTTGCTTCTGCTTAGAACGATTCAGCGTTCTTCAGTGCCACGGAAGTTTGATCTTCCGAAGTGAGGGAAAAGACCAACTTAGTCGTTTGTGTAAGTTACTTCGACTAAGGCCACGCGATTTGCTAGGTTAAAAATCTAGCCCCGTGACAGTTGGTATCAGAGCAAGGTTTGAGTGAAAGCACTGTTCGAGATGACACCACCAAAGAGTGATGTTGCAGCAAAGAAGGGTGCGAAGACCTAGGCTGACAAATCCAAGAGGGCGAGTTCGAAGGATATCCTTGAGTCGTTGGAGAAAAAGGTAACCAGACTTGAGGAATCGCTAAGGACTCGGGTAAGCGATTTGATGCGGTAGATACACGCTTCGAGGAGCAAGATAACAAGAGGGACCATCTCAAGGGGGAGATGGAGAAACTTCTGACAGATCTATTCGAGAAGTTACAAAATAGAGGTGATTCGCTTGAGGCCGAGTCGAAGGCTGTAAAGATGGAGATGGAAGAGATCAAGGTAGAATTATTTTTGTACAAGGTTGCCTTGAAGAATGGAGTAGCACCAACTGTATCCAAGCCAAAGAAGGACATCCCAAAGCCTAAAAAGTTCAAGCAGAACTGATCGGCCCAAGATGTTGAGAACTTCATGTAGGGCATGAAGTAGTATTTTTGGGCTGTCGACATCAATGATGATGTGGAAAATTAAATATTGCTTCGATGTATTTAACTGATGTCGCTCTTTTTGTTGGTGGCGTATATGCTCTAAGGAGAAGAGAAGAGACATTCCTATTGAGACATGGAAAGAGTTTCAAGTTGAGTTCAAGGACCAGATCTGCCCGTCGAATGCTCAACGAGAGGCTCAAAAGAATTTACGACAACTGAAACATGAGGGTTCCATTCCAGACTATGTCAGGCAGTTCATCGAGATAAAGCTACAGATCGCAGACTTAAGTGAAGCAGAGGGCTTCTCTTATTTCATGGATGGACTCTAAAGATAGGACCAAATAGAGCTAGAGCGGAGGGGAGTCAAGGAACTTTCCAAAGCATTGACCGCAGCCGAGGCCATAGCTCAATTCAAAGTTAAGAAGTCCAAGTCTTCCAAGCCCCGTGGCAAGGGCAATGGTGGGGAAGACAAGGATGAGCACCATTTAAGCGATGGTGATGAGAAGCCCAACAAGTTCGTAAAACCATTGGAGAAGAAGGATCGAGGGCCGATAAAGTGCTACCATTGTGATAGTCCACACTTAGTGAAAGACTATCCAAAGAAGGGACGCCCCGATGCCACAACCGATGGGAACAACGAGCAAGAGGAAGAGGAATGTATGCTTGGTACGATTGCCAGTATCAAAGCAATCAAGTAGAGGGTGAGGAAGCAATGTTACGAGTGCAAGGGGGCATACTTGTTACGTGATTGCTTGGATCAAGATAAGCAGTCCAAAGAGGAGGACAATTTTGAGTCAAGCGAGGCTTATAAGCTTGGATCAATGATCTTGAGTTCTGCCAAGGCGATGAAGGGACAAAAGTAGAAAGGGTTGGTGTTTGTAGACATCAACATGGTGGGACGATCGAGGAGTGATCTAGTGGACACCGGAGCAAGTGATCTTTTTATTTCAAAGAATGTTGCTGAGAAGCTTGGTCTCAAAGTTGAAAGGTCAACCAACAAGATCAAGACAGTGAATTTCAAGGAAGTTCCAGTCGTTGGAATAGTACAATGTGGAGCTAAAGATTGGTGAATGGAAGGCCAAGGAGGATTTCAAGGTAAACCATATAGATGACTTTGATTTTGTTTTAGGGCTTAACTTCCTTGACCGTGTAGACGCTCTCATCATTCCTTGTACCGATGTTGTATGCATTTTAGATCCGAAACAACTTTACGTTGTGCCCATGCATCAAGACAAGGGATGGAGGACAAAGACGCTAACTTCCATTCAGCTTGCCGAGGATGCTCCAAGCCAAGGAGGCATCGCTTTGGGGGCTAGTGGAGAGAGTTCTTTGGAGGGGAAAGAGGTGCCCAAGCCACTTAACATAGTTCCCGTAGAAGGTCCATCCATAGAGGAGGTGGACGAGGCATCGAGCTTCAATGATGACGGAGTATCGATGGGTGCATCAATCTTTGCGAGACAGGAAGAGATGTTGCGAGTTAGAGTGAATGCGGACAATTTGATTGAGGTATATCCCGGACACAATGAATGTGTTTTACAGTTTGATTTGCCTGGTTTGTTGGGTGTAGGCCACCAAAACCCTAACCCTTCAGATGGAGTTGCCAAGACTTGGCGGAGACATAGACCACCTTTCAGAGTTTTGAGGGTCCGTTCTGTGTTCAATGTTATGACGTCCAAGTCCTTGTGCAAGGATCGAGAGTGTCCGAGTGATGGCAAATCACAACTGGTATGAGAGAGCTCCTACGATTGAGATGTGCTTGGTGGGACAGTGACTGATGTTAGATGGCAGAGATTACCAAAGCGAGGAGTCTTTATGGGGAGACAGCCTAGCTAGATTCGAGTGCTTTTTATGGGGAGAGCGCCAAGCCTAATTCAGAGTTGGGGCAAGCTGAGGTATCAAGGAGTTTCCAGGATCGGTTTCAGCTTTATTCTGAGGAGATGACGAGGGCGTTTCCAAGTTTGTTGGGGGAGAATGTCACGGACCGCCAGTTCGAGTCTGAGTCACATGTGCACATGGTTGCCCAAGAGGTTCTTAGAGAGATTTTGGGCCTAGAAAGACCACCAGACCGAGCGCGATCCATGTAGGATTCTAGAAGACAACCACTTTGACTTGAGTAAAGTTTCTACGTAAACATATGATTTGTTTCCTTAGTTAGCAGGGAATATTCTTAGAATTGTACCATTGTGGTTGGTAGGATTTGATCCTAGCCATCGAAGTAAATCAGTGGGAACCGCCGGATGTATGAGGAATCAACTATAAATAAAGGCCTCCCCAGCCTCATTTGTATTCATCTCATCTTTGAGTAATCAAGGTATTCACTCTAAAATCATTTGTGTTGTTCATGAGTGTTCTTGGTGTTCTTTCTTTTGTTCTTGAGTGATCATTCTCATAGTTTGCTTCTACTTAGAACGATTCAGCGTTCTTCAGTGCCAAGGAAGTTTGATCTTCCGGAGTGAGTTAAAAGGCTAACTTAGTCGTTTGTCTAAGTTACTTCGACTAAGGCCACACGGTTTGCTAGGTTAGAAATCTAGCCCCGTGATAATATGTTTTGATTAAACATAGCATGTTTTGCAATAAATAAAGTATGATGTATATTTTGTAAAAATAGCTTGGTTTGATTAAATGATTTTTATGATGAGTTAATGATTATTGGTAGCGCTACCTCACTAAGCATGCATTGCTACGCTCCTATGAGTTAAGGCTAGGGCAACATTCGTTGCAAGAAAGGTCATCCAAAGACTCCGTTTTATATTGAGTATGAAACTAGAGTTGAATTAGTGGTTAATAAGGTAATGTTTCATTTCAATTTGGAGGATTTGCAATATGTTTTTGTATTGTTTTTGGACCTTTATATCTTGCTGGTTTCGATGAGTTTAGAAGCATGATAATGATGTGTTTTGGTTGAACCATGAGTTGGTTTTATATGTCTTGATATGCCATGATATGCACATAACAGTGGAATTCTTAATTTTGAGTTTGGAGGTCAAATGATGTGATATTGATGTGGTTGTAGTTTGAACATGTTTGAAATGTAGATTATGCCATTTGTGACTTGTCCAAATAGGTAAAAGACCAAACATGCATAAAATGACTATTTGAGTTCTTCATGTTAGATTAATTATGCAATGTTTGACTTTTAGGTTGATATTTTGATGTAGTAGTTCATTGATGTCGAAAATTGGTATACATGTGAGTTTTTGTATGTTTGATTTGCTCATAATTCATTAGAATCATGTATATTTCATGTGGATATGTTTAGGGAAGTTTTAAAGTGATACGAATATGCATTTTCTGTAGGGAGGTTTTGAAACCTATTGAAGCTGGTATGGAAACCAGACCCAAGGTTTCAAAACCAAGACACCAGTTTTGGCTACTGAAATAAAGGTTTTGAAACCATGGGGAAAGGTTTCGAAACCTTTCGAGGGAATGTTTCATGCAAAGCTGAAAAATATTTTGAAATGTTATATTTTTGTCCCTGAATGTTAACATGTTAATTAGATGAGTTCGGGTGATCCATTTGAGCTGAAAATTCACACGTAAGCATGAAACATTTTTACTTAAAAAATGGTAACTTTAAATTTGGTTAAGCCCTTGTAATTTATAATATTTATAATTTGGTCCCTGAAATGCTCATTTATGCAATTGAGTGTCTTTTTGGTGTCCGATTCGATTGTAAATTTAACCTTTGCTTGTATGTACACCATAGGATTTAGTGTTGCATCTAGATAGGATAAAAGAAAAAATGGACCGTAATTTGAGTTAGCTAGTTTGAATTTATTTCGACAAACCTAATGTAGTTCACTTGGTTCGTGTCTAGCGACCAGGCCGGGTCAAGGGGGTTACATGTTTGATGAGATCGTTCTAGGCCTAGTGATGGTCATTGATGGACTGGCAGATGTTAGCTCGAATGCTAGGCTGTGAACTAAACTGATGAGTCAAATGGACTTGACAACGGTCATGTCAAGGTGTAGGAGCTGAGTGGGGAGAGTGGTGAAGAGAATATGAGCTTCGAAGGTCATGGTGCCTCAAGTGGTACGGAGGTTAGGAGCTCTAGAGGTTCTATAGTGGAGGCTCACGAATCTCGGAGGTGAGCCTTCAAGGGGATGTCGGAGTATAGTGCGGGCACGGTGGTATCTTTCTCAGAGGTTCTGTATTCGACGAAGTGCCTCTGAAATACACCACCTCCGAGATTCAAGAAGCATATTCTCCGCACCACTCTCCCCACTCAACTCCTACACCTTGACATGACCGTTGTCAAGACCATCTGACTCATTAGCTCACTGCACAGCCTAGCAGACGAGCTAACATCTGCCAACCCATCAATAGTCATCAATAGGTTTGGTATGGTCTCAACAAAAATCATGCGTCTACAGCACCAAAGGGATATAAGTACCCCTAAGAACGAAGACAAAGGGGACAATTCTCAGATATTGACAACTCTCCTACATCCACCATTCTCTCTTTTCCTCTCTCACATGACTCTGATAACCCATTCTACACCGTCTGTAGCTCTCGGCCCCAAGTCAACCTGGGGTGAACCGATCGATTCTACAGTTAACCAATGTCCAGTATGTCTCTTCGCTCGTCCCACGACGGGGTGAACCCCTATGCCTCATCCCCAAACCTTTCTTTAGCCGCCGTCTCCACCTCTTTGCTCGGCGTCACCCAAAATCGACATCAACAAACTTCTTATTGCTCTTTCATAGTCATCAATAATTTTAGTACTTTCAAATATAATACTCATATTAGACTTTTGCATTACTAAAGAAAATAAATAATACAAAAAAAAATTAAATAAAAATATAAAACATAACAACCAGTATACAAAGTAAATTGACATAAAAATAATAAATTAAAAGATCAATTATTACCTTTAAGAGTTATGAGAAAATAAATTATAATGTGAATTATTCCCTCGATGAGTTATACGGAAATCAATCAAAAGGCAAATTATTCCTTCAACATGTTTATATTGTACAAGATTATTATTTTTCGTTTGGTCTTTATATATAATAACCAAAATTGGAAAAATAAAAGTGTTTTTTATAAAAAAAATATATCAAGTAACAAATCCATAAAAAAGAGGATTTAAAACATTATTTATTAACATATAATTATTCTTTCAAAAAAATTAATACAATTAAAAATCCATTATTTTTAATAATCCATTTTAATGAAATAAAATAATAATACTTGCATTAAAAGACCTACGGGGTAATATTTTTAAGCTTTGAGAAAAAATAAGCTAGCTGTGATTTCCAGGATTCCTTCTAAAAATGTTATAGTTATATACTTATATATTTTTAATAAATACTTATTGTTTCGAAAATTATGAGCATAAAAATTCATTATTTTAATTATCTATTAAAAAAGATTAAGATTATAAACACTTTTACTAAATAATCCATGTCATAATTATCATAAGCTTTGAACCTCTTTATTAGTCTTTTTACTATGTGTAAATTATAAATTTAGTCAATCAACTTTAACTTGGCAATTTTTTATTATATATAATTCCTGATTTCTGATTTTTTAGTCCTTACCCAAACCATAATAATTAAATTATTTAGTACAGTTATGCTATTCCAAAATCTCATGTTATAAAGATTATCACGTGCAATGACATATTGACTTGTATTTTTCACGTAATACTTTTTAAAAAGTAACATTGTTTTAGTTAATGTATTTAACAATTCCTGTTTGAGTCATAATTGAAATTTTAGAATTACAAAATACAAAGATTAAAAATTTCAAATTGGAGAACAAAGACTAAATTTGTAACTTATAAATAGTACATGACTAATAGTGAAATTTAACCTATGAAATTAATTATTATTATTATTATTTTGGCGATGACTACAATTTTAAATTCAAAAAGCATAAGGATGAAATCTTTAACCTATGTACAGTAGAGGTGATAATAGCATAATTTAACAAAAAAAAGGTAATAAAGGAAATTAGTACACGCAGGTAAGCCCTAGATTATAAATAATTTTACGGAAAATTACATAAATGATTACTGAAGTATGAGTTTTTTTTTTCAGCACCGAAATTTCAAAAGTAATAAAATAACGTGACACATTAACAAAAAGTTAATATTCTATTAAATCCCTAAACTAGAACTTCTTTTTTACCCTTTAACATATTTTTTAACTTTAAATTTATTTAATTTTGTTGAACAATTTTTACTTAGGGGAAGGGAATGAAGAATTTGCTCTTAATGGGTTTAGAACCCACAACCTAGGAGGAGGTGAGGGTGTCAACTAAGAGCTTTAACTAGGGGTGTAAATGAATCGAGCTTGAACGTACAAGACTATGTTCATGTCCGTTTGTTTATTTTTAAAGGTGCTCATGTTCGGTTCATGTTTTTAATATTGTGTTTGTGTTCATTTGTTTATTTTTGAAGGTGTTAATGTTTGTTTGTTTAACTGTTCACGAACATGTTCGTTTAAGTGTTCACGAATGTTTTCATTTAAGTGTTCGCAAACGTGTTCGTTTAAGTGTTTGCGAACGTGTTCATTTAAGTGACCGCGAACATGTTCGTTTATATGTTCAGAAATGTTAACTAAATTAACAATAAATAAATAAAACAAAAGCAACAAAATAAAACTTACATTTCAACATGAACTTATATAACATCCTTAGCAACAACAAAAAGTAGTATTTAGATACATCCACAAGCATTTTTATTCTATAAACAAGCTTATAAACGAGTCTATAATCGAGCCTATAAACGAGCTTATAAATTAGCCTATAAACAAGCTTGTAAACTAGCCTATAAACGATCTTGTTCGTGAAAATAAACGAACCGAACATATCTTTGTTCGTGTTCGTTCGTTTATTAAAAAAAACATAAAAAATTGTTCATATTCGTTTAGTTAACTTAATAAATGAACATAAAGAACGTTATACGAGCGGTTCGTCGAACGCTCTATTCATTTATACTCATAGCTTTAACCATTTGCTCTAGACATTATTGACTTTTAACTATAATTTTAGAAATTTAAAAGACCCGTCTTCTTTTTCTTCTTAGAAACCCCAAATGTTTTTGCTATGAAGTGAATGGTTTTAGCCTCTATTTTTTTCTTGTTTAATGGTATTTGACTTATTGGTCTCACTAATCCAGATCGGGTCTTATAGAGGTCCAATGTTCTAATCTAGTATTTTTATTTCTAACGTCATGATTGAAACCTCTTACCTTGCTTAAGGGACCTTAGGCCTCTTAAATGGTAACTTTAAAGAGGCAATTGGGCACTTTTCGTTGATATCTGAATCAATAAATCTTTGCAAATATAAGTTCACATTTTCCGTTGTTTTGAAAGCTTGTGTTGGGCTCATGGATTTGAACAAAGAAAAGGAGGTTCATGCTGTTGTTAACAAGTTGTGTTTGAAAACTGATAAATATTGGTAACTTTTTATATTTTCGGTCGAAGGACAAAAGCAGGTCAATCGTCCTTTCGAAGCATTCAACTTGTTTCGACATATGTTAGTTTCTGGGATCAGACCGAATCATGTGACAGTAACTGGATTGTTTCCGGCATGTGGATTGACAGGTTCTATTCGAAAAGTAGATAAATTCATTGCTTGATTTATAGATTGAGAGCGGATGTCAATGTGTTCATTGCTAGTGCTCTTATTGACATGAATTCCAAACCGATTTTAGTTCTCGAAATCTTGGTGGAAAATATTTCCAAACTAAGGTCTGGAACTTACCCATACTTTAGGGATCGTTAAGGTAGTTTACCCATACATTTATTACATAAGCTATGTTGTAATTTTATTAAACTTTGAAATGAAAAAAAAAAATGGAAGGAAGTTGTACCACAAAGGAAACGAGATTATGGCTTTTGGAGCTCTCAGGCTATGCAAGGATGGGTGTATTGGCATGCAGATTGCCGAAGCAGATGCCGGTAACTGAGAAGATCTTGCCCATGCCACGATGCATTTATTCCTTAGAAAATTGAGAAATGCTCATTTTGTTCTGTTCTTTTATAGGAATAGGACAATTATGTTTGAATAGCCAGCATCAGAATAAAAGTATTCTATGAATCACCGAGATTTTAAATACTAGAGCATCAAAGTGTCGGGTATGCGTTTAACAAGAATATGATTCTTATACGAAGAGAGAGGTGTTGGACATGTAAAGATACTAAAAATATAGATTCGGGCACAATCAAAATATGGTAAGGACACGATCGAATATGTCAAGACACGCCAATGATGTAAAGTACATATATGTAAAGGCAGTGTAGCAAGAGATGGTTTATCTTGCATTGAGGATCATCCTTAGCACACTTTTCATCTTAGGCCTTGATTCTGGTGAAACACTGACACAGGCAAGGGCAACTTTCAAGACGGCAAGCATCTGGTTTCTGACCACCAGTGATGTTCTACTGATGTTGAAATCGAGGATGTGATCCAGCTTATTTGGCCGTGCTGAGTTACTTAATACCCACTTGGCTAACTCAGTTCCCTCATTCACTGCTGCTTTTCCTGTCAGCAATTCCAGCAGGATAACTCCAAAGCTATAAACATTTCCAGCCATTGTTACTCTCATTGTATAAGCATACTCTGCGCACCACCAAATGAAAAACAAAATGAGGTGAAACTAAGAGTTCATATACATATATATATTTTAGGCCAGATCATATGAAAATAGCATAGATGCATGTTAGATGTGTTCACCTGGAGGAATATAACCTACAGAACCAGCAACCGTGGAAAGGCTTCTGTTGCTCTTGGAAGGGTCAATTACTTTACAAAGCTCAATGTCTCCAACCTGTGGTTCCTTCAAAGACTTGAGCACGATGCTTCTGCTTGAAAGGTCTAGGAGGAGGATCGGACTTGTACTGCAGCCATGCAAAAATACAAGACCTTGAGCTACTCCAACCACTATACTGTAACGACTTGCCCAATCCAAAGAATTTTTCAAGCTGCCATGAAGAACATCATAGAGCGTACCCTTTGGGGCAAATTCATAGAACAAATATGCACTGTCAACTGTCAATACATAAGCCAAAGGAATCATGATATTTGAATTGCTTAGCTTCCCTAGAACTTCTAGTTCTTGCTCAAATTTATCATGGCAGCCAAGGTGGAATATCTTGTCACTCCAGTTCAGCTTCTTAACATAATAGCTTGCTCCCGATGGCATAATAACTTTGTAGTAGGTGGAAAACCTTGTTTTCAGCTCAATGTTTGCAGGACTTACAACAGCTTCCATGGCTTTGGTGAAGTCAATATTAGATATATGTATCCGATTTTCTGTCAACAAGTTGCCTTGAATAACCCGAGGAGGAGAAAGAACTTCCAACATTCGCAATTGCTCATCGTTAACCTTGTAAAAGCGTCTCGAGATCAGTAGAAAAACAATTGCAACTAACACTACAGCAAGAACAGTAGCTGCAAGTGTAATGCCAATTGTCACGGCAACCGATTTTCTATTTTTACGTGACACTGGAGAATTAGATTCTGGAGAAATATGTGCTGGAATATGAAGTTCTGGATTTCCACTCCAATAGAGCGCAACATGTCGGCTGAAGTTAGGAAGAACTCCAGAAAGCTGATTATTGGAAAGTATTAGCTGTGACAAGGAAGACAAGCCAGGCAGGAAATCAGGAACTCTACCAGAGAACTTGTTGTTAGAGAGATCCAGAACTTCCAAATCATTCAGTCCGGAAAGAGTCTTTGGAATATCTCCCTCAAAGAGATTGGAGCTGAGATTCAAAGAAATCTGCAACTTCGATGGCATATCAGGAATCCTACCATGCAGTTTATTTTTTCCGAGCTGGAGTTCTAGCAGAGAATTCAAGTTCTTGATGCTATCAGGTATGAAACCATTGAGATCATTGTTTTGCAAGTTTAGGATCAGTAGGTTTGCACAATTGGAAATTGAAGAAGGTATGGTCCCATTCAGTGAATTCCAGCTGATATTAAGCACAGATAACATATTTAGTTGTCCAATCTGACTTGGGATTTCACCGCCAAGCTTGTTGAGTTGAAGTTTCAGAACCTGAAGTTGAGAAAGATTTAGCAATTCCACTGGCAAAGTACCATTCAGCTTATTCTGAGCCAAGTTCAACAATGCCAATTTCCGGCAAGAACCAATTTGAGGCGGTATAGTTCCAGTAAAGCTGTTGTTTTCAAACTCCAAATACATCAGGTTCTGCAAAGATGCAAACCTTGCAGCAGGAATAGGGCCACTGAGAAAATTGCTACCCAACCTTAGCCTGACCAAACTGGAAGACATGTTTTCAGGTACCGGTCCATTTAACATGTTATAAGACAAATCCACAGTCTGCAAGCTTGACGGCAACAGAAACTCCTGCGGAATTCTCCCGGTTATTTTGTTATAGCTAAGATCTAAAATCTTGAGGGAATTTGTGATGTTACTAGGAAGAGTAACAAACATGTTTTGATTGGCAGAGAAGCGTTGCAGCTTTGTAATAACTAAAAGGCCTGCAGGGATTGCCCCACTCAACTGATTGGAAGACAGAATAAGGATTTCCAAGTTGACAAGGTTCCCAACAGATTCTGGAATAGTTCCACTGATTTTATTCCCGCTAAGATCAATCGTTATCAAATTCCGATACTCCCCAATTTCACTAGGTATTTTACCTGTGAAGTTATTCACAGAAAGCTCAAGCCGTTCCAAGAGCTTGGATTTTCCAAGGCGGCTTGGAACAGGGCCACTGAAATTGTTGGAACTAAGGTTCAAGCTTTTCAGTGCACTCAATTCATTCAACTGTGAATAAATATCTCCACTCAACAAATTGAAAGACAAATCCAAGGATTCCAATCCAGCAAAGTTTTGAAAGGCAGGCAAAGAATCAGACAACATGTTCTTGCTAAAGTTCAAGCTCCTTAACCCATTAATCTCCCCGCAGCTGTTGAAAAACTCACCTGGGATTGAATTGAAAAAGTTGTTGGAAAAATCAAGCGACTGCAACGAATCTATCTGGCAAACCATGGGTAGGAAGCTAGAGTTCGAGAGACCAACCCCCCATAAAGAAAGAGAGATTATGGAGGTGTTGGAGGGGCTGTTGCACGTAACACCTTTCCAATGGCAAAGGTTTGGCTCCTTTGTAGCATTCCAGGATAAATTCGCGGTGTCAAGCTCAAGCTGCCGAGAAATGGCGATCATCGTCATCCTCTGGTTTGAAGCTAGCTGACACAAGACAAATTGAAATGCACAGAAGAAGAATAAGCATATGCTGTGAATGAAACTCCTCATTTTATCTCTACGGGAGGCTAAATTTAAGCTCTGTTTTTGCTATAAGTTCACCAAAGGTGTATAAGAGAAAGGAGAAAGGCAGAGAGCATAGAAATGGAGATAACATGGGGATTTGAGAATTTCTAAGTGGGAATTCATTGGAAAGATGATAGGTGGGCGTGTTGGGAGTGGAGTTGACCGACTGCAAACACCACAGACGCATAGACTGACTGACAATGGCCTTTTTCTTGGAACAGACTTTGATTCTTACTGGCTTATACCCCCCACACATTAATTGGTCTTTCCATTAACTTGTTGTGGTAATTAAAAATATAAAGAGAAAAAATTATTTCAACAAAGACCTTAATGAATTCAAAGTCTTCGTTTGAGTGGAAAAACGAAGGCGAGCCCATTTTTGAATTGGAAAACGCGTTTGCAAGACTTGTGGGATACGTCGTGGACCACGTTGGAACTTAATGCAGTTTGGGGTTCCTTTGCCCATGTCAAAACTATCGTATGCAGTGCATTGGAATGAAATTAAGGTATTCTATTGACAAAATCGAATAGCCGGCGAAAAATGAATTTATATTGTGGATGCCTTAAAAAGTAAAAACTCATGCAATTAATTAGTTTGTTGAGTTTTTAATAAAATTGATATATTTTTTTTAAATAAATCGGATATTTTGACAATTTTTATATATATATATTTTGTTGAAATTAAGATCGTCTCTTGACAAAATCTAATAGCGGTGATTATAGTGTAGGTGACAGGGATGGGCATATGGCGAAGAGACGAGACACATTAGACGATTTAGCAAGAAGGAATGAGTGAACTCTGTGAAACATGTTTGGTTTATGTGGGGAAGGTCTGCTGTACGACAAGTTAAAATGCGACTACTATATGGTGACACATGTTTTTCCAGTTACAGGTTACCAACCCATTCAAACAGGTTTTTGTTAATATTTTCAGTCGGCTAATAAAATGTTTTACCCCTAAATTGGTTTTTTCTAACATTTTAGGTGCCGAGTTAAATGTTTTCCTTTGAACTTAGAAAGTGGAATATATTCGTAATATTTTAGGTTCCCTAACCACTCAAACTATTTTTCGGTAACATGTTATAAATGGCAAATGAAATGTTACACTCAACTTAAAAAGTTAAATATCTAGGTAATAATTTAGGTTCCTTAGCACCAAATTGAATGTAGGTAACATTTTAGGTGTCAATCTCGAAACTGTTGAATTTGCTTATAATAACAACTATCAAGCAAGTATTCAGATGGCACCATATGAGGCATTGTATGGCCGGAGGTGTCTTACGCCCTTGTGTTGGGCTGAGGCAAAAGCATGTTTCCTTGCATGTTTTGAAGGACACAGATAAAAAGATAAAGTTTGTGTGTGAT
The DNA here is from genome assembly GCA_019671005.1 of Hibiscus mutabilis. Taxonomy (NCBI): domain Eukaryota; kingdom Viridiplantae; phylum Streptophyta; class Magnoliopsida; order Malvales; family Malvaceae; genus Hibiscus; species Hibiscus mutabilis. Next base: position 34,114,617 of record CM033729.1, read on the forward strand.
CGCTTGAAAGTGGTTGCGGATCGACAGGATCTTACGCGGATTTGAAGCATAGGGAAATTAAGTATGCGGCGGGTGATCATGCATTCTTAGAAGTGTCACCGTGGAAGAAAGTGATGCGGTTCAGACGTAAGGGTAAGCTTAGTCCGAGATTTATTGGACCATATAGGTCCTGTGGCTTATCGATTTTAAGGCTAGTTAGTCGGTCTAGTGGAACGGTTAGAGATTCGAGTCGGATTCGGGAGCAAATATATTTTGGAAAGATAAAAATATAGAAAAATGTTTAAAAATCCTATTTTAATATATTAAAAATATTGGTGAAAACAATTTTAGAAAATGAGCTTTGGAAGGGTGACATTTTGGTTAGTGACCAAAATGCAATTTTTGAAAACTGTTTTAAAAGGTGATTGTTTTGTAAAGAGTCAAAACTTTGAATCTTTAAGGAGCTATTTTACCATTCGGTCTAATATGATTTTTCTTTTAATTGGATTATTTTTAAAAGGGTTTTAATTAAGAGAAATTAAAAAGGATTTAGTTAAAAGGTGGTTATTTTCCAAATCACAATTTGACGTAAATTTCTCTCTCTCATATTTTCTCTCAAAATACTCCAAGCCAAACACTCTTTTTCCTATCAGAGATTCAAGGTAATGATCTTGATTGTTAATTCTTTGATTTGCTAAATGATTCTTTAACTCGTTTTCCCAAAAATCTTATTGAATCTCATTGTTTTTCAAGAGGAAAACATCCAAATAAGGGGAACTCGCTCATTGGAGGTAAGTTTCATTCAAGGTTCTTTACTAAAATTCCTAAGTCTTGACTCTTTATATATGTTTTCTAATGGGTTTTAGTTAATTAATTATAGAATTTTGCTTAATTGAGGTTTAATTGATGGAATCTTGTGATTTTGGAAATGAATCTATTTTTCTAGTGTTGAGGATTGATTTCAATCTTATTTTGGATGTATTATATTGTGGATAAGTTGTTTTTAATAATGAATCCCGAAATTGGTTGAATCCCGAAATTGGTTGAATCTTAGTTAATGGTTTTTGGGTTGTTTTTGGAGTTTGATCTCTGCTGGAAGTAAAATGATGTTGTAAAAGGGTTTTTAGATGTTATTTGATGAAGTTTGATTTATTGAATCGTTATATTATGGCTGGGTTAAGATTGAGAAGTGTTTGAGGTTGATTTCGGTAAATTTCGATTGAGTTTTAAGTGGGCATTATGAGAGCTGCGGGATTTTGGTTTGAAACAGGGAGTTGGATGCATTTTAATGAAGGTTTCCTCTGGTTTTCTGTGGCCAAAACTGTAATAACCTAATTTTTGCGTAGTGACTAAAATGTAATTTTTGAAAGCTTAGGGGTTAAAGTGTAAACTTTGGAAAAGTTTAGGGACCAAAGTGTAATTTTCAAAAGTTATGTAAGTTAACCCCGTAAATGAATAGGTCACCCCCAAGAGTGGTATTTATGTGTTACTGGGTTTTTCATACGAGGTTTATATTATTCGAATTTGGATCGAATAAAATTGTTAAGCGTGCTCAGGCTAGAGTAGCCCAAGGATGGGTGACCTAATGGGAAGTTCCCATATCCAATATTTTGACTGATAAAAAGGATTCAGTTTGAGTTAGTAGTATTTGTAATGGATTGTTAAGATAAGATTTCTAAGAGTAAATGTATCTGGTAAAAAATTCCCGATAATTATCGGTATATCGGATCGAATTAAATTTTTAAAGACAGTTCCAAAGATTATCCAATATTATTTTATGAATATTTTATTAATGTTGATGGGATTCTAACTAGATTTAGTTAGAATATGATGGAAAGGTTTTAAAGCTCAAAAAAAGAAAATTTGGAAATCGTATTGAGTGAAATTCGAATAATTGGATCGAATAAATATCATGAATTAAAATTTATGATATTTTGGGAAGGAGGCTGGTTAGTATGGAACCAATTTGGTTCAATCTTTATGGAATGACAATTTTTAAGTCTTGTTGTCAATAAAGTCTAGTTGGAGGGCAAATTGTCATTTGCCACAGATGGCATTTTTGAAATATTTTAGAACTTTGAGAGCAATTTTGGAAGATGAATAACACATGGATTAAATCATGACCATTGATTTTAATGAGATTGAATCTTGGCCATTATAATAAAAGGGCAAGATGGTAATTTCACTATTTAAATGGATTTTTAGTTCATTTAATATGACACTTGGATTAAATAGGTAAAAGATGAGAAAAATTCATCCTACCCCATATGAAGGCTGTTCAAATTCTAAAAATAAAAGGAGGAGGAAGAAGTTCAAACTTTCAAGCCAAATTTTGAAGGATTCAAGGCTAGTTTCAAGCAAAGTTCATTTAGGTAAATTGTTCTACACTTGATTCTCTTCATTTTGATAGTATTTTTGCATGATAAAAGTCAAGTATGAGTTATGTTAGGGATGAAGATTGATTGTAGAAATTGAAGATAATGATGGAACTAGACTAGTAGATAGTTAAATTGATGATTTAAACATGGAATTAAGGTTGAGATGGAATAAATTCCATGTTAGAGATTATAAACCCTAACCCTAACATTTGGGGGTTTTGGTTAGAGAGTTAAATTAAGGATGAAATTGATTGAATTATGATGTTAGGAGACCTATTTTGATGAAATATTGAATAATTTCCCCAAGTTGTAAATTAGGGGTTATTTCGAATTTATGGAAAATTTAGGGGAAATTATTGTGAATTTTATTTTAGCATGGGAATCATTGAAATATGGTGAAAATAGCTTGAATTGGTGATTAGGGACCAAAATGAAAATTTTTGGAAGTTCAAGGACCAATTCGGTAATTTAGTAAAAGTTAGGGATTGGTCTTGAATTTATGGAAAATTGATAGAATTGAAGATTTAAGTATGTTATGAAAGTTGAAGGACTGAAATGTCAAGAAAGGAAAACACGAGGGACCAATTCGAAATGAAAGGTTGATTAAGGACTAAATTGAATAAAGTTGGATGTTAAAGAAAAATCTATAAGAATATTAGAATTAAGTGAAAGGTTTAATTGTACATTAATTTAATGTACAAAAGCAATTTAGTGATTGAAATGTCACTCTTAAAAAGTTGAAGGACTAAAAAGGAAATAGTCCAAAATAAATAATTAATTATGGAATTGTTCAAAAATGGGTTTGAACAATTGTTAAAAGCTCAAAATGGTCAGTAAAGACCTATGGACCATTTCGGCAATAATGTAAAATATTGGGGAAATTTTCAGAAAAATTTCATATTCAAATAGTTATGCTTAAGAATCAAGTTAGCAATGTTAGATTTAAATCGAATGCGAGAATGGTAATGTATATGTTTGATTGGTCTTATACAATTTTAAAAGAGATCGAAAGAGAAACAGTGATAAAAAAATGATAAGAACCTCGAGTAAGCTTAGTGAGGCATACTATTCATGGCCTAGGTGAGTGCATTTATTTGTTTTAAAAATGCAATTAGGAATACTTGCGAGTAGTCAACCTTAAATTAAAATGATATTGCATTTTTCTATATGATTTCCTTATGTTGAAAATGGCATTATATTTCTCTATAATACTTTGCTCAACATGGCAAGATTGATGGAATACCAGGTACGAATGATTGTTTGCATAAATGATGATGCATTATGCATACATGAGATATGGATAATGTCTAGATTTAAATGAAACAAGTTAAAATGGAACAAGATACATCTAAAAATAGTATTGCCATATTTACATGTTGAGCTATTGCATATTGTAATAAAAGTAGATTACATGGAATATGAAATATGAATTATTTTTCTGAGAAATGATGATGATCTATATCTGCCATGACTATTTATGATGAAGTATGAAATATGAAATGTAAATTTATATGATTGATTATAATGATTGATTGATGATAAAAGAAATGCCCAAGTATTATGTATGAGAGTCCATGGTATAGTTGGCATGCCATAGAGTCTTTAGCAGCTGCACCCTCATGTTCAAGTTATGAAAAAGATATTGTGACAAAATGATTGTGTCACATACACCTTGGGGACCTACACCCTTGGTGTGCACCCTGGGGATCCACGCCCATTGTGTCCGAGTGCACTGTCGAGGTGCTTCATGATTATGGGGAGCAAAGAGCATCCCCGAGTACGTACTCATCTTCACGTTCATGTTTGACACTACGGTGTCATTTCAAGATGACTCGCGTACCTCGATCTCATATAGCGTACCTTGGGCAATGATAAAGGACATGTTACGTAAATAAATAATGTCATGTAAACTAATAATGTTACGTATATGAAACATGCCATGGATAAGAACCATGTTATGTATATGAAATATGTCAAGTATACGATTCATGCCACGTATATAAACCATGACATGTTTATGAATTATACCAAGTATATGAATCAGGCCAAACACATAAATTATGCCATGTATACGTAATATGTTATATATATAAGAAATATGCTATGCATATGAATTATGCCATGCATACGAATTATGCCATGTACACAAATCATATTATATATATGAATTAGATCATGTATATGAAAGAAATTACATATATGAATCATGCCACATATGAAAATCATGCCATGCAAATGGAATATGCCACATATGAGAATCATGTTACATAAATGGATCATGCCTTGAATATGAATTTCATACATATATGAACCATGTCATGTATATAAATCATGTTATGCATGAAATTCATGTCATGTATGTGAAACATGTTGCTTATGTGAATTATACTATGTATGTGAATTATGTTATTTATACGAAATATACCATGTATATGGCTGATTCTATGATGATAGAGCATTGGAATCATGAGCAAGTTAGAAACTTATGAAATGTACATGAAAATCTAGAGATTATGGAAACTTTGATAGTACTATCCTATCTTAGGTAGAGTACTTGATATGATATCATAAAATAAGTAATACTTTACTCTATATTTGTTAAATAAGATTATTGCCTCACTAAGTTCTTACTTAGCGTGTGTTATTTCACACGTAGGTTCTCCCATGTAGAAGGGCATGAAGGAGCTATTAATTGGAAAGTCAAGTTACTTTAGTAAGCACGGTATGTACATCTTAAATTATGGTTGATATCTAATGGGCATGTACTTGTATGTATATGGGTTTAATAGATGCAAATGTTTAGTAAACTTAAGTTATAATGTGTTTACGTATTAATTACGAGTGTAGGGACTCAAAATATGGTTTTACTACAAATAATTAAGATTTATGACATAGTTAAATCTAGTTTAACCCTAATCACGTAGAAATTTTAAAATCAAGAAAGGGTCTAAGCAGGGTACATAATTTTCTCCCTGAATTATATTTTTATTTCAATAACATATTTATAAATTTTCTAAAACAATTCAGGTTCAAAACTAGCTGCTATAGACTGATGTAGTTTTCAATTTAAAACCGAGGAAGGGTTAAACAATAAGACAAAGTTTGGTATATATATATATATATATATAAAGAAAAAAATTTCTTCAAGTCAAGTTTTCTTAATAACTCAGTAACATATTTGGTATATATTTGGTTTACGAATATACGTAAAGGGTGTTACATTTATTGGTATCAAAGCTACAGGTTTAGCCGATTCTGGAGGCTAAATCAAGTTTAATGTGATTTAAAAGTTATGTACATGCCCCTAGGATGTCATGTTACTGATGTATTACTGTGTAACTTGATTATGCTCATCAATAACATGAATAAGTTTCAGTAAAAATAGATAAAGTTAATATTGATGGACTGCGATAAATGCTTAATTATGGGAATTAGAGCAAGAAGAATGTTTATAGCCGAGTATGTTGGCAATTAGTTAACAGAGAAATGTACAGCAGTCCTAAGTTTGAATCAAGGTACTCGTACTGTTTATGAGTAAGAGTTAGATTTTAATAGATTGAGTCGGTACACGGTTAAATTGATGCCGATTGAAAGGACTCGATGAGAATGGTTTATAAAGAAGCTACGTCCAAGGCCAAAGAAAGACTTCTATGGAGAAAATTTAGTAAAATGATTATCAACAATTCTCTTGGACAATGTATAAGTAATTAGAATATGTAAGAAAGGTTCATTAAGAATTCAAGGAATTAAGTTCTGGCATATTTAATGGAAATTCCATTCCATGAATTTGAAGTCATTCTTGGAGTGGATTGACTATCTGCATATGATGCAGATATGAAGTGTAAGAAGAAAAGGTCGGTATTTCAAGGATCCGATGGGTTGAAATAATCTTTAAGGGAAAGAACTGACTGTTTAGAGTCAGTAATTTCTGTAATGACAGCTCAAAGGCTGTTATTCAATAGATGTGAAACATGTTTGAGTTGTATGGAAGATACATAAAAGTTACCTAAAAAGATTAAAGACATCCCGACTGTAAAGGAATTTCTTGATGTATTTCTGAACGAATAACCAGGGTTGCCTCGGAAACATAGTTTGGGATTGATGTTATCCCAGAATTGAGTCGATATTAATGGCACCATATAGAATGGAGCCTATGGAGTTAAGGGAACTAAATGTTCAGTTATAAGAATTGCTAGACCGGGGTTAAATTTGATCAAGTGAATTACTATGGGGTACTCCGGTATTAATTGTAAAGAAGAAGGATGGTTCCCTATGATCATGTATAGATTATTGATAATGGAATAAAGTAACCATTAAGAATAAGTATCCCCTACCAAGGATTGAGGATTTAATTGATCAGCTCAAAGATGAAGTAGTATTTTCAAAGATAAATATTTGACCAGGGTTACTATCAAATTAAGGTTAAAATATATATATAAATATACCAAAGACAGTATTCAAGACTCGTTATGGACGCTACGAGTTTCTGGTGATGCCTTTTGGATCGACGAATGCCCTTGCAACATTTATGGATCTGATAAATAGGGTATTCTAACCCTTTTTGGATCTGTTTGTTGTGGTCTTCATAAATGATATTTTGGTTTATTCGAAGACCGAAGTTGAACATGACTACCATCTTTGAGTGGTACTGCAAACTTTAAGAGATAAGCAACTTAATGCCAAGTTTCTAAATGCAAGTTCCGGTTGTCAGAAATAACTTTCCTTGGATATGCATTGTCTTCAGAAGGAATAAGGGTTGACCTCAAGAAAATACAAGCTATTCTTGAATAGGAAGAGCTGAAAAATGTTTTGAAAAGAGGAAATAAGCTGGAAATAGGAAAGTACAGAACTATGAAATTAAGCCAAGTGGTTGATTATATGACTGAGGTAAAGTATATGCTTTTGACAATATATGAAGAGAGAAGATATTAATGAGGTCAGTTATAGTTCATTAATTATGCACCCAAGGAGTAATAAGATGTATCAAGATTTAAAGACCTGAAAATGTGGCCAAATATTTATGGATTACTTCAGTCTATTTCTATTCCCCAATGAAAGTAGGGATGGGTAACGATGGATTGTATAACGGATTTGTCAGCTACACCAAGTAAAAAGAATTTAATATGGGTCATTATGAATCATCTGACAAAGTTTGATTACCTTATTCCAGTTGAATAGATTAGTCGCTGGATAAATGTGCAGAACTTTATGTTCGAGAGACAATAAGACTATATGGTGTCTCGGCATTGGTAGTGTTAGACAAAGATCCAAGGTTTATTTCAAGTTATTGGGGGTACGTTATTTGAAGCTTTAGGTACTAAATTAAATTTTAGTGCAGTTTTTTTTCATCCGCAAACAGATGGGCAATCTGAATGGATCATGCAGATTTTGGATGATATGTTATGAGCTTGTGTAATTGAGTTTGCGGGATCATGGGAAAAGTACTTGCCTTTGGCTGAATTTTCTTACAACAATAGTTATCAAACAAGTATCAAGATGGCATACGGAAGAAAATACTGAGTCCCTTTAAATCAGTTTGGTTTACAAGATTGAAATGTTCAGAATAACTCAAACGTTGGAAGAGTGATTCAACATAAGACATGGATGATAAAGTAAAGATTATTTAACGACATTTTAAAGTCGTTGTGGATTGACAAAAGGCCTATGCAATTAATGAGAAAAAATGATATTGAATACGAAGTTAGTGAAAAAGTGTTTTTAAAGATTTCACCCTGGAAGAGGGTGTTACATTTTGGTTGAAATGGAAATATTAGTCTCAGACTTATAGAGCCATAATAGATTCAAAAAAGAGAGAGGAACCAATGGCTTATTAATTAGCTTTACCTCAAGATAGGAACAAGACTCATTATGTGTTTCATGTATTCATGTTTCGGAGGTATGGATTGGATTCTTCATATGTAATTACCTTTGAGGATGTTGAATTGCAACTAGGTTTGACGTATAAAGAAGAAGTGAAAATCCTAGCATACAAAGTTGAAGAATTAAGGGACAAGGAAATTCTACTGATTAAGGTTCTCTAGAGAAATTGAAGAAAGAATGAATAAGAAAAATACAAAGTTGTTTGAAATGGGTAAACATTGAAAATTCGAGGATGAATTTTCTTAAAGGGGAGAAATTTTAATATTCCAATTTTTTCTTAGTGACTAAAATGTAATTTTTGAAAGTTTAAGGGTTAAAGTGTAAACTTTGGAAAAGTTTAGGGACCAAAGCATAATTTTGAAAAGTTAAGTAAGTTAACCCCGTAAATGAATAGTCCACCCCCAAGAGTGGTATTTATGTGTTACTGGATTTTCCATACGAGGTTTATATTATTCGAATTTGTATCAAATAAAATTATTAAGCGTGCTCAAGCCAGGGTAGCCCAAGGACAGGTGACCTAATGAGAATGTCCCATATCTAATATTTTGACTGATAAAAAGGATTCAGCTTGAGTTTGTAGTATTCGTAATGGATTGTTAAGATAAGATTTCTAAGAGTAAATGTATCCGGTAAAAAATTCCCGGTAATTATCGGTATATCGGATCAAATTGAATTTTTAAAGACAGTTCCAAGGATTATGGAAAATTCATAAAATATTATTTTATGAATATTTTATTAATGTTGATGGGATTCTAACTAGATTTAGTTAGAATATGATGGAGAGGTTTTAAAGCTCAAAAAAAGAAAATTTGGAAATCGTATTGAGTGAAATTCGAATAATTGGATCGAATAAATATCATGAATTAAAATTTATGATATTTTGGGAAGGTGGCTGGTTAGAATGGAACCAATTTGGTTCAATCTTTATGGAATGGCAAATTTTAAAGTCTTGTTGTAAATAAAGTCTAGTTGGAGGGCAAATTGGTCATTTGCCACAGATGGCATTTTTGAAATATTTTAGAACTTTGAGAGCAATTTTCGAAGATGAATAACACATGGATTAAATCATGGTCATTGATTTTAATGAGATTGAATCTTGGCCATTATAATAAAAGGGTAAGATGGTAATTTCACTATTTAAATGAATTTTTAATTTATTTAATATGACACTTGGATTAAATAGGTAAAAGATGAGAAAAAAATCATCTTACCCCATATGAAGGCTATTCGAATTCTGAAAATAAAAGGAGGAGGAAGAAGTTCAAACTTTCAAGCCAAAATTTGAAGGATTCAAGGCTAGTTTCAAGCAAAGTTCATTTAGGTAAATTGTTCTACACTTGATTCTCTTCATTTTGATAGTATTTTTGCATGATAAAAGTCAAGTATGAGTTATGTTAGGGATGAAGATTGATTGTAGAAATTGAAGATAATGATGGAACTAGACTAGTAGATAGTTAAATTGATGATTTAAACATGGAATTAAGGTTGAGATGGAATAAATTCCATGTTAGAGATTATAAACCCTAACCCTAACATTTAGGGGTTTTGGTTAGGGAGTTAAATTAAGGATGAAATTGATTGAATTATGATGTTAGGAGACCTATTTTGATGAAATATTGAATAATTTCCCCAAGTTGTAAATTAGGGGTTATTTTGAATTTATGGAAAATTTAGGGGAAATTATTGTGAATTTTATTTTAGCATGGGAATCATTGAAATATGGTGAAAATCGCTAAAATTGGTGATTAGGGACCAAAATGATTTTTTTGGAAATTCAAGGACCAGTTTGGTAATTTAGTAAAAGTTAGGGATTAGTCTTGAATTTATGGAAAATTGATAGAATTGAAGATTTAAGTTTGTTATGAAAGTTGAAGGACTGGAATGTCAAGAAAGGAAAACATGATGGACCAAATATGAAATGAAAGGTTGATTAGGGACTAAGTTGAATAAAGTTTGAAGTTAAAGGAAAATGTATAAGAATATTAGAATTAAGTGAAAGGTTTAATTGTACATTAATTTAATGTACAAAATCAATTTAGTAACTAAAGTGCCACTTTTATAAAGTTGAAGGACTAAAAAGGAAATAGTCCAAAATAAATAATTAATTATGGAACTGTTAAAAAATGGGTTTCAACAATTGTTAAATGTTTAAAATGGTCACTAAAGACCTAAGGACCATTTCGACAATAATGTAAAATATTGGGGAAATTTTCATAAAAATTTCATATTCGAATAGTTATGCTTAAGAATCAAGTTAGCAATGCTAGATTTAAATCGAACGCGAGAATGGTAATGTATATGTTTGATTGGTCTTATACAGTTTTAAAAGAGATCGAAAGAGAACTAGTGATAAAAAGAAAGATAAGAACCTCGAGTAAGCTTAGCGAGGCATACTATTCATGGCCCAGGTGAGTGCATTTACATGTTTTAAAATTCAATTAGGAAGACTTGCGAGTAACCGACCTTAAATTTAAAATGATATTGTACTTCTATATAATGGCATTATGTTGAAAAATGGCATTTGTATTTCTCTATAATATGTTCTATAATACTTTGCTCGACATAGCAAGATTGGTGAAATACCAGGTACGAATGATTGTTTGCATAAATGATGATGCATTATGCATACATGAGATATGGAAAAATTATAAGATTTAAATGAAACAAGTTAAAGTAGAACAAGATACACCTAAAAATAGTATTGCCATATATACATGTTGAGCTGCTGCATGTTGTAATAAAAGTAGATTACATGGAATATGACATATGAATTATTTTTCTGAGAATTGATGATGATCTATATCTGCCATGACTATTTATGCTGAAGCATGAAATATGAATAATTAATTATATGATTGATCATGATGTTGGATTGATGATACAAGAAATGCCCAAGTATTGTGTATGAGAGTCCATGGTATAGTTGACATGCCATAGAGTCTTTAGCACTTGCACCCTTATGTTCAAGTTATGAAAAAGATACTGTGACAAAATAATTGTGTCACATGCACCCTGGTGATCTACGCCCACTGTGCCTGAGTGCACTGTCGAGGTGCTGCACCTTGGGGATCTACGCCCACTATGCCCGAGTGCACTGTCGAGGTGCTTCATGTTTATGGGGAGCAAAGAGCATTCCCGAGTACATACTCATCTTCACGTTCATGTTTGACACTATGGTGTCATTTCAAGATGACTCGCGTACCTCGATCTCATATAGCGTACTTTGGGCAATGATAAAGGACATGTTACGTAAATGAATCATGTCATATAAACTAATCATGTTATATATATGAAACATGCCATGAATATGAACCACGTTATGTATATGAAATATGTCAAGTATACAATTCATGCCACGTATATGAACCATGACATGTTTATGAATTATACCAAGTATATGAATCAGGCCAAACAAATGAATCATTCCATGTATACAAACTATGTTACACGTATGAACTATGCCATGCATACGAATTAATCCATGTACACAAATCATATTATGTATATGAATTTAGTCATGTATATGAAAGAACTCATGTATATGAATCATACCACGTATGAAAATCATGCCATGCAAATGGAATATGCCACATATGAGAATCATGTTACATAAATGGATCATGCCATGAATATGAATGTCATTACATATATGAACCATGTCATGTATATAAATCGTGTTATGCATGAAATTCATGTCATGCATGAGAAATATATTGCTTATGTGAATTATACCATGTATGTGAATTATGTTATTTATACGAAATATACCATGTATATGACTGATTTTATGATGATAGAGCATTGGAATCATGAGTAAGTTCGGAACTTATGACATGTACATGAAAATATAGTGACTATGGGAACCTTGGTAGTACTATCCTATATTAGGTAGAGAACATGATATTATATCATATAATCAATATTACTTTACTCTATGTTTATTAAATGAGATTATTGCCTCACTAAGTTCGTACTTAGCGTGTGTTATTTCACACGTAGGTTCTCCTACGTAGAAGGGCATGAAGGAGCTATTAATTGGAAAGTCAAGTTACATTAGTAAGCACGGTATGTACATCTTAAATTATGGTTGATATCTAGTGGGCATGTACTTGTATGTATGTGGGTTTAAAAGATGCAAATGTTTTGTAAACTCAAGTTATAATATGTTTGCGTATTAATTACGAGTGTAGGGACTCAGAATATGGTTTTACTACAAATGATTAAGATTTATTACATAGTTAAATCTAGTTTAACTCTAATCATGTAGAAAATTTAAAATCAAGAAAGGGTCTAGGCAGGGTACATAGTTTTCTCCCTGAATTATATTTTTATTTTAATAACATATTTATAAATTTTCTAAAACAATTTAGGGTCGAAACTAGCTTCTATAGACTGATGTAGTTTTTAGTTTAAAACCAAGGGTTAAACAATAAGATAAAGTTTGTATATATATATATAAAGAAAAAAAGAAAAAAAAATCTTCAAGTCAAGTTTTCTTAACAACTTAGTAACATCTTTAGTGTATATTTGGTCTACGAATATAAGTAAGGGGTGTTACAAAAATAGGGGATAATCAAGGCGTAGCATCTTGAGATGGTTTGAGGCTTGCCGGGAGCTTGTTTCGCGGTAGCAAGCGAGGCGAAGTGAAATTGGTGAGTGGAAATGGGTTTAAAAGTCTTTCAAAGGTTTGGAAGGGGTTTGGGAAGTTTAGGTTAAGTTTGAAACACTTACCTAAGCTTGAAAGTAAGTTTCCATCCTTTGCTCTTTAATATCAGTTCGAATATGAGCATGTGTATTTCATGTTTTAGTTGTAAACATGGTTGGTTTTACTTACTGTAAATGCATGATTTTAAAGTACATATGAAATGGTTTAAATGTATATTAAATGGTAGTGAGCATTGGTTTTTATTCCGGTCAGGAATGTGATGTTGCTATGGCAAAGTGATTTGCATATGTGGGGATTTTGTGTAATGCCTTGTAAAACAATAAGTAAATGGTGTTGTAAATAATATATTGGCTATGTGAAAAGGTGAGAAAACATTCAGATATAGTTGGCATTCCATAGGATAAAGTGCACTATACTATGTTTAAAAATTGATCGTGGTTGAGGGCCCTTGAGGCACAGCGGTCGGCTACTCAGACTGTTGTTATCACTTGGGTTGAGCGGTCAGTTTCCCTCGTTGATGTAAAGCTTGCGGTCGGCAAGGTCGTAAAGTCATACGGTCGGCATGGGGTAGTCTTGATGATGGTCGATCATTAAGGGGGAATCCGTGTATCTGATGTGTAAAGTTAACGGTCGGCTAATCAAGGATAGTGATCGACTATCCGGGTCACTATAATTGCCAATATACGAAAGTTCTAATGTTGAATCTATATTTAATGCTTTGGGATTTAAGCTTGGTTTATGATTTAATGCTTTGGATTTTAAGCATGGTTTTGTATATAATGCTTTGGATTTTAAGCATGGTTTTGTATATAATGCTTTGGATTTCAAGAATGGTTTTGTATAAAATGCTTTGGGGATTTAAGCAAGTGGAATATATCTGTTTGTATATGATCGATATGCATGTTTTGAATTGGAATCATTGGAACTTGCTTAGGTCGTAAGCATGGTTTGAAAACAAGTGTTTGGTTTTCAAGGGTTATATTGCATCATTGTTTTAAAAGCATCCTCACTAAGCAAGTATGCTTACGCTCTCCTTTTCCTAATGATGCAGAGCATTAAGGCTTGGGGTAGCAAAGGAAAAGTTGTAGTGATCCAAGAGGCAAAGCAATTTTGAGTATGAACTCGGTTTATGTTTCCGGTTAATAAGGCAATATGTTCGCCATGGATTTTGGGATATGTAATTCTGTTTTCCCTAGATTTAAGCATGTGTAATGCTGTGATTTTGGAGTTTGATTGATGTTGTTAAGCATAGTGTGCATCGATACCTATGGTTGATGTTATGTGGTTACCTAAGTATGCATTTAGATGGTCTTGCTTGGATGGCATGCTTTGATGAGCTTAACATGTTGAATATGGTATTAAAGTGATGTTGGTATGATGCTTGTGCTGGTAAATGTTTATTTGAGCATTTTGGTATGTTTGGTGGAGTGTTTTAGGGAGTATGCCTATAAACTAAGTCATATGGTATCATACTTGTTTTGTAGCTAAATCTTAGTGCAAGTGTTGATATATGTATTGTTTAATGTTTATATTCATGTATGCAAGTTGTTAGGATCTAAATGCATCTAGATTTGAGTGAAAAACCAGTAGAAAATGACATTACAGGCCTATGCGTACCGATACGCAAGGGACCGTGTTAGTACGACTAGGCAAACCAGGGCTTTTAGCATTGGTACGGGTATTCAAGTACCGGTACAGATAAGCATTTTAAGCTTGGCGTACCGATACGAGATAAGGTGTATTGGTACGAGAACTCATTATTGGAAAGTTACTTTTTGAGGAAAAACCCGTGTACTGAAACACCAAGGGCTCGTACCAGTATGACTTTAATATTTTGCAAGCTGACGTGGCGTACTGATACAAAACACTGTGTACCAGTATGCGTGGATGCTATGTATCATTACGGCTGTGCTTGTATCGGTACGGGTGGCAGTTTTTACGGGTAACGTCATGGAATCCAGTTTCTAGTCTCTTGCATTTTAGTCCCTAAGTATTGCAAATGTAATTGTATGCATATGGTTGATTGATCATTTTGTCATGAAATTTGAGACATGGGCATGTAAATGGACTAATTGAAGATTGGTAACCTTAATTTCAATTTTGGTTCAATAATTTAAAATATTTACGCTTTGGTGCCTAAAGTGAATATGAAGAAATTGGTTGCCGATATGTGATTCGTTTCTTCGAAAATTCACCTGCTGTTAGTATGAACATGTAAGATTAATAATTTGCATCTAGACAAGAAAAAAGAAAAAATGGACTGACTTTTCGTAACCTTTCTTCGGTTTGCTTCGACAAACTTAATGTAGCTCACTCTATTCGGTCGGGCGTCCAGGCCGGGTCGATGGGTTATATTCCACATCAACTCATGGCATTAAACTTCAAAAAGAAATCTAGAGGCATGCTTCCTAGAAAACCAATCAAGTAAAGCATTAAACTCCAAACCATCACCACAACCAATCATTAATGGCCATTTACAAACTAAGAGCAATGAAACAAACTTGCTCAAACAGAGAGTTTAACAAAACACCTCCCAAATTAACAATGGAACCCCTATTGCCCTTATTATTTATAGTCTCTACCAAAACATACTTTGGTGATCAAGTCTTGTTGTGATCCCTTGCTTCCCGCTGCCTTCCAAGCTTTTAATTCTCCACGTTGATGGACAAAAAGAGCGTAAGCACACTAGGCTTAGTGAGGAGTTTTCAAAAAACAACACACCATCAATGCATTAAAACCATTTCTCAACATTACATTGAAATCACATTTCAAACATCCTTTAAAACATTATCATGCCTTTAAAACCATGCACTTAACATCTTTAAAATCAGAAAATTACCATATGCAACATGTATCATTAACCAACAAAAAATCCCATTGCTAAGCTCAATTTAAGCCTTCTCATGCATAACATCCATATGCAAAGCTTAAAGAGTAAACATGTATAAATCACATTATACAACATAAACCTTCTAATGATTCATTAACAATTATATTGGCTCACAAGTGATAATTAACCAAGTTCCATTTCCAAAAGAGTTCATCGGATACACAGATTCAACAAGTGTTTTCCCAACACTTCAAGCCATCTCAATCGGAAATAGCAATACAAATACAATCGCGGTACCTAACAACCGGGTACACTTTCAACCCACAGGGACACCAACCCCTTACCTCGGTTAGATACTTAATCCACTAATGGGTGTATACGGTACTATAAAACCCCTCTATTGTTGGGTACTTGGCTAGAGTTTTCGGTACACGGATCTAAACCCCTCAACATCCAAGGCGACTTATTATAGCGAACTATCAATCCTATGGCCGGGCAACTATATCCGATAACAATTTTAAAACCACATCAATTGCCAATATAATTAACCATTTACCATTTACCTCACCGTTTTCAACAAGTATTAACCAAACCAATTTTCCAAAGCAACAACCATGCTTTAAACCACAAGTATAAACCATATACTTACAAGGATCACTTACCATGTGCATCCTTCAGCATTTTATGCTTAAAAATAGTATTTCACATACTTTAAAACATGCTTTAACAGTAGGTATTATATAAACCAAAACAAGTGCATTAAACCATATCATACTAGCACGACCGAGAGAGAAAACCACTTTATACTTACTTCTAAGTTTAAACCAGCGTATCAAGCTAAGTTTAAACTCCCATAAACCATCTTTAAAACATTCCAAAGCTGGAATCCACATTCTCACTCACTAATACCCGAAACCTCGATTCGCCGACACGGAATCAAGTGTCCGAAGCCTCCAAAGCTTCACTGATCACTTCCAAATCAACCCCCCATGTTTTAACCATATTACCACAGAGGATTAATGCATCTCAATGCATTCAAAACACTTCAACAACGATTCCTCACAGACTTCCACAATCCTCTCAAAATTACCCAACCACAACAACCGAAATTATCACCTAATCCTTTCCAAACACAACCCATCCACAATCTAACACTTCCATAATCATCAAGTAACACTAAAAAACATGACTAATTCATCCAAATACTTCCAACAATTAAACTGCCACAACAACTTCACAAAAACACAAATCTAACAACCTAAATAACTAAGGATTCATGAGCTTCAAGATTTCATTGTTAAAAACAACTTATCAGCCTAATAATACATCCAAAATATGATTAAAATCAATCTTCAACATTGAAAAATAGATCCAATACCGATCTTTCACTATTTCATCAAATTCACCCATTAAATCAATTAATTCAACATAAAAACACAAAATTAGATTATAAACCATGAATCAAGGTATAACACTTGGGAATATCAATAAAGAGCCATTCAATAGAGGAGATCACGATCCTTACTTCTATTGTGTGATTTCTCTCTTAATTGGCTTGTTTAAAGCTAAGAAAACACAAAATTTCAATGGGGTTTTGTAAATCAAAGTTGAAGAATCAATTACAAATCAATAATATGATTAAAATGATCTCTCACCTGTAATATCCCAAAATTTTGGTTAGTGACCAAAATGAAAATTTTGAAAGTTCGATGGTTAAAGTATAAACTTTAGAAAAGTTTTGGGACTAAGTTGTAATTTTCAAAAGTTATGTATTTTAGTCTCGTAAATGAATAGTTTACCCCAATAATGACATTTTTGTGTTACTTGGATTTTTCGTACGGAGCTTGTATTATTGGCTATTAAGTGATAAAGTTTGGAAAAATATTTGGATAATCGGATCAAATCGGATATTCAAGATATTTTAATGGATGATAAAGTAAGGTTAAAAATGTCATTTCCATGCCTTAAAATTGTAGGATTTAACAAGTACCATTGGATTAAAGTAGGTTTTCCATGTCAAATATGAGCCATTGGATGAAAAATGGCAAGATGGTAATTTTGGGAAATTCCAAGGGCAAAGATGGTAATCACTAACTACTTGGATTATTTTTGACCCTTGGATGAGTAGGTAGACATGTGGAAAAAATTGAAGCATTGGATTAAGAGGGCAATTTGGTCATTTCATCTTAAAAGATATATTTTATTTGGAATTTTAAAATAAATGCCAAATGTCAAATTTGAAACAAATGAAATTTCAAGACAATTTCATCATCTTTTCTCCTTGTTCGAAACCCTTCATCAAGGTAAGAGAAAATTTTATTTTTGATTTTAAAGCTTATTTGGTTAGATTTTGGATGAAAGCATGAAACGTGAAGTTGATCTACATGAAATTCTCTATCTTTTGGTACCATTTGTTCAAGCTTTCCTTGATTGAAACTCTAGTTTTGTGATTTTGATGGATGAAGGGGATGTTTAAATATGATGAGTTAAGGTTAGTTCTTGATGAAGTTGTTGTTGTAGAATCATATCCAAGCTTGTATGATGATTGAAACTATTTGAATGTAGCTAAATCCTAATTTGTTTAAAGTTAGGGTTTTGATGTGAAGTTGAATTTGAATTGATTGTGATATGGGAATGATTATAGAAGCTTGGAAATGAGGATTAGAAGTTGAATTCATGCTTGAATCAAGATGGAAAATTTGGATGCAGTGACCTTTCATATTCGGTTTATAGGAGAAAAAATAGAGAAAATTATGGAAAAATTTCCTAAGGCTAGAAATGATGTGAGAATTATTTTACAAGTTTTAAAATGTTGTTTGGATTAATTTGGAACTTTGTTAAGTTCTAGGGACCTTTTTGCATACTTTGGGAAATTGATGGATTAAGATGCAAATGTTGGAAAGCTGAGGTATTATGCTAAAAATTAATGTTAGAAGATTCAATTGGATCATTTTGAGAAGTTTGCTAAGTGTTGAGGACCAAATAGCAAATTAAGGGAAATATGGGATTGAAATGGAAATTGGCTAGAATTTATGTGTTAAGCTTGAATGTATTCTTGGAATACTTGAAAATTTTGTTAAGTGCTTGAATTTAAAGTTTAATGGCAAGGGACCATTATGAATACTTTGGAAAGTTGAGGTGAATTCTAAAGGAATTCGTTTTATAGTTATTTATGAATTTGTGATGGATATGGATAATGGAGGATTTTTAGGAATTTTATTCCTAATATGTGCCTATGTTAGAATGATACTGACATACGCTTTGAAATGTATGTATTGGGAAAATGATGATTTTATAGATCATGACCGTGATCGAGATCGTATTACGAGCAAATCTAAAGACAAGGAAAAAGTTCAAGAGTAAAGCTCAAAGCAATAGTAAGGTTTTCTAGTGAGGCATCAAGTGAGTGCAATGCATACATAACATGATACATGGATGTTTTATACATTGTTGGGAAGACTTGCGATAAGTCTACCTGGTTTATATATTAGCATGATATTTATGTCATTGATCATATATTTGACATATTTTAAATATGTCAAATGTTGAACATAAATGCATGGATCACTAGTTATATATGATGGTATACTATGAATGTTATTTCGGGTATGAACAACCCAATGTTCAATTATATTGATATACATTGCCATGGATGGAATAAATATGGAAAATTATGCCCAAATAAGTCAATTGAGGGACAGGGTATAGTTGGCATGCCATAAAGTCCAACATCACGCTGCATATTCGGGTATCCGGGATAGCACTATAGTGTATATAAAGGACACTTAGTGTATGGTTAGCACGGCCTTATAAACGTGCAGGTTAGCACTTCGGTGCATCTTTGACTCGAGTACCCAGGGTCCTTATAGGTTTATATTTAGGCTATGAAATCGATAAATAATTGATAAACGGGTTAAAGAGTTTATACACTCTTAAAATTATGGCAAGTATATTGGTTAGAAATTATATCCGGTTTACATTATTGATATTTGAATTATGTACTGGTAAGACATATCTAGTGATTCAAAATGCATGAATACGATTACATATTATTAATTGTGGTTATTTTATATTGCACTGAATATTATTATTGCCTCACTAAGTATATACTTAGCGTGTGATGGTTTTCATGCGTAGGTAAACGACAAAAATCGGAGTAAGGAGCGGGCATCCTACCTATCCAGAATATAAAAACTGTATCAGTAATAACATCTTTTGATGTGTTTTGAGACTTCGAGATGGCATGTATATGTTAATGTTAATTGATTATATACTAGTTTTATATGGTTTGTAATAACTTATACACTAGTTAATATTTTTACTGGACGATGAGTAGATATATTAAATTTTAAATCGGGTATTAACTAGATAAGGATAAATAGAGTAATCGAGTAAAATTTTATTTCAGGCAGTTTTTAGGCAGTTATGTTTCTTATATTTTATAGAAAAGAATTGTTAAATTGCTGCATAAAATCAGACTTACTTAGATGGGATAAAAATTTAAAATATGATTTTTACAAAAAAATTATATTATTATGTGATACTCTAATTAGTACTTAATATAAAATACTGGTTAGGGTGTTACATCACCTCTGATTTTTAATGAAAACTTGAGTATTTAGCAGAAGAGAAGTGGAGAGAAAAGTTGAGAGAAAAGTTGAGAGAAAAGTTACGTCAATTTTCTTTAAAGTGACAACTAACTTTTTAATAACCAAATTCCCTTTTAATTAACTTTTAAAACACATGTCAAAAAGACTTAATTGATAGGAGAAATCACCATAAAAAAACATGGTAAAATAGCTCCTTAAGGATTCTAAAAGTTTGATCCCTTTGATTTTAGTCACCTTTAAAAACTAGTTTTCAAAAATTGCATTTTGGTCACTAACCAAAATGTCACACTTCCAAAACCCATTTTCCAAAATCGTTTTCACCAATGTTAATCATATATTAAAAATATGATTTTTAACCATTTTCTTACATTTTCCCACATTTTGGTCACGAAGTGCTAAAATTCAGCCGAGTTTCCAGAGCACGATGCAAGCACACTCAAAACCTTGTTGTGAAATGAAGATCTCTATCCTAAACTATGGATTTAGGCACCCCATGCAAATGCACAATCTCTGAGATGTACAGATCAACCAATCTATCCAAAGTATACGTGGTATGCACTGGCACAAAATGCGCACACTTCGTAAACCGATCAATAATCACCCAAATGGAATCCTTTTGGTCGGTGTCAAAGGTAACCCAGACACAAAATACATGGTGATCCTTTCCCACTTCCATTCAGGTATCCTCAATGGTTGCAACAACCAGATGGAAACTAATGCTCAACTTTCACCCGCTGACATACCATGCATCGAGAAACAAAATCAGCCACATCTTTCTTCAGTCCAACCAAATAGTTCTCTTCCTTTAACCCACGATACATCTTAGTACTACCAGGATGCATAAAAAAGGACTAGCATGCGCTTCGGTCAGAAGGTAAGCCTTAACTCATCATCTTCAGGCACCACAATTCGACCTTTAAAACACAACATTCCATCATCATTAAAATGAAAATCCATAGGATTCCCATCCATGATATCCTTCACACACGAAAACAAACTCTCATCATGCGGTTGTCTCTTCTTAATCAAATACGACAAGGACTGTTTCACTTGCAACTCAGCTATCAACCCACCGTCACAAGTCACACTCAATTGAGTGAACATAGCTCTCAACTCCACAATAGCCTTCCTACTCAAAGTATCCGCCAGCACGTTAGCTTTGACCGAATGATACTTAATAGATAAATCATAATCTTTAAGCAAATCTAACCACCTCTGTTGCCTAAGATTCAGCTCCTTCTGGGACATCAAATACTTCAGACTTTTGTGATCCGTATAAACCACACATTTCTCACATTTTCAAGGCAAACACAACTGTGGCATGCTCAAGATCATGAGTAGGGTAATTACATTCATGCACCTTCAACTGTCTAGATGCATACGCAAGTACCTTACCCTCCTCCATCAACACGCAACCAAGCCCAACATATGACGC
Organism: Hibiscus mutabilis; assembly: GCA_019671005.1. NCBI lineage: Eukaryota > Viridiplantae > Streptophyta > Magnoliopsida > Malvales > Malvaceae > Hibiscus > Hibiscus mutabilis. The sequence goes on from CM033729.1 coordinate 34,136,395, forward strand.
ATCACTATAAACAACGAACTTCTTTCCTGATTCAGGTTGAAACAAGACTGGAGCTCGTGTCAAAGCTTCCTTCAATCTTTCAAAAGCCCGTTGCCTATCATCCGTCCACTCAAAATGAATATTCTTCCACAACAACTTGGTTAAAGGAGCCGCCAAACTGGAGAACCCTTCCATGAACCTACGGTAATAACCAGCCAACCCAAGGAAACTCTAAACTTCTGTCATAGATTTAGGCACCTTCCAACACATCAATGCCTCAACCTTGCGTGGATCAGCACGAATTCCCTCGGCCGACACAACATGCCCAAGGAAAACAACCTCCATAAGCCAAAACTCACATTGGCTTAACTTGGCATGCAACTGATTAGCCAACAATGTCTGAAGCATAATTAGTAAATTTCTTCTCGGTACGAGAGTACACAAGGATATCGTCAATAAACACAACCACAAACTGGTCCAAAAACTCATGGAACAAATAATTCATCATGTCCATGAAAGAGCCCAGTGCATTAGTCAAACCAAACGGCATCACCAGAAACTCATAATGCCCGTACATCGTACAAAAAGCTGTCTTGGGCACATCTACATCCTTCACCTTCAACTGATAGTACCTACACCTCAAATCTATCTTAGAAAAGACTGAGGAACCTCTAAACTGATCAAACAGATTATCTATCTGCGGCAAAGGATACTTGTTCTTTATCGTCAACTTATTCAGTTGCCAATAGTCTATACATATCTGCAACCATCTTTTTTGTTTACAAACAACATCGGTGCACCCTACGGTGAAATACTAGGTATAATAAAGCCTCGATCAAGCAACTCCTGCAGTTGCGTCTTCAACTCCTTTGAGGCCATACGATACAGAGCAATGGACACTAGTGTCATATCCGCAAAGACCTTGATGCCAAACTCAACCTTAAGGTCTGGTGGCAACCCCGACAACTCTTCCAAAAAGACACCCAAAAACTCACATACGGTACGAATATCTTGCACCCTAAACTCCTTCGAACCAGGATTCATAACATAGGCCAAGAAAGCCTAACATCCAGAATCCAACGTTCGACTTGCTTCCAAAGCCAAAATAACATTAAACAAAAACCTAGCATTCTCACCAACAACTACTACCTCAAAATCATCCGATAACCTCAAGGATATCCGTTTGGTCTCAAAATCCACCACATCCCTATGTTTGGTTAACCAATCCATACCCAAAATCACATCAAAACCATAGAATGGCAACTCATCAAATCCATGGCAAACTCATGTCCTTGAACCATCAGCGGACACCTACAATACAACCTCCTAACCACGACTGTCTCCCTATGAGAGCTAGTCACTCTAACACCCACATTAAGAATTTCAACAGATATATCAAGCAACTGTGCATGCTCACTCAAGATGTATGAATGGGTAGAACTAAAATCAACCAACGAATACAATGGCAAAGACTGCAAAGAGAATGTAGCTGTAATCACATCAGTGTCATTGCGACCCTCTCGGTGTGCATACACCCTAGCCAGCCCACCCCCTCAGGCTAGATAGCAACGGTATGAGAAACAGTCCTCTGCCCACCATCTCTACGTTGAACCGGGCCACGACCACTGCCTCTCTACGGAGCAACAACAGGTGCAACACCATGCCCACCTCCGGCTAAGAAAAGACAATCATGTCTTAAATGGTCGCCAGACCCATAACTCCAACAAACATTGGCCACAACAGGCGCAGGGGCCTGACCCTCCCTGGCCAAACGATGACAATCTTGCCTCAGATGATCTCGGGATCCATAAACCCAATAGGTGTTAAATGTAGCTCTAACCTGGGCACCCTACCCCTGGACTCCACGTCCAAGAACACCTCCACCACGTCTCAGCTCCAGGAGAAACCTCCGATCACGGTGTCTTTTGGCCTGACCACCGCTAAGACTATAATTAGCTGCTCTCTTACCATAGATAAAGCCCCGAGACCCAGAAGCCATACCCAGATTCTGCTCAACATCCTTAGCTCGCGAAATCAACACATCAAAATCTATGTAATCAGCAACAAGTATGTATATCTTAACCTCCTGCATGAGGCCGTAGCAAAAATGATCACATCGCATACGCTCGTCAGGAACTAACTCAGTGCATACTGGCTTAACCTCACAAACTGCACCTCGTACTCTACAACAAACATACTTCCCTGTACCAAATCCATAAACTCATGCTTCTTATCGTCCTAATATCGGACTCCCAAGTACTTCTTCCGAAATGCACCAAAAAGGAACTCCCAGGTTATATCCTCGATCATCGTACCAGATATCGTGGTAGTCCACCATGTATACGCATCACCCTATAACAAGGACACATCACAGCCCACCTTACGGGCATCAGAACAGCCCATTTGGCCTAGTATCCTCTCAATACTGGCCAACTATCCCTCGGAAGCCTCAGGTGACAAACCTCAAAACTCAACTCTGCCCAAACTACAAAGACGCTATAGCGGCAAACCCTGCCCAACTACTGGTGGCACCGGCCATGAACACCCGTAACTGCTACCTAAAAAGCACCGGTCATGGCCAATATCAACGGCGCCATATCACCCATACCTTGCCCAGCTGGTGCAGGTGGTACTTGCTTCACTACCTCGGGTGGATTAGGTGAGGATGGTGCCAACCCTCCAGATGATATAACATTTTCCTCGATTTTCTGCCCAGTGGAAGCAGCAATCATACCAGATCGTAGCTCTCTCCTTGGTCCCATCGTGCTAACAACATATCTAAGGCATGATAATCATTCAAATACAAAACAATTAGTCCAGCTTCAAGCAAGGATCCAAGACTTCCATTTCAAAATCATAACATTTCAGACTATATTAATAAGGCAACGGGTTTCCCAAATTTCCCCCAACATGGCATACAACAACCACCGTGCATATTACAATCACCGTACAAATCAAACATCAGATAACAACTTACAATAACATCACAACAATCAAACCAACTTCCCACTATTGCAAACCTGGCTCTGATACCACAAAATGTAACCCTTTCGACTCGGCCTAGTCGCAAGATCGAATCGAGCGAGCTACATTAGGTTTACCAAAGTAAATCATAAAGAATTAAGCCCGAAACCTAACCATTTTTTATTTTATCTTGCTAGACGTAAAATTATTATCTTACATGTACGTACTGATACCTGGTGAAAACTCAAATCAATCGGGCGTCAGATTGACATCTAATTGATCACAAATGCAATTTAGGGACCAAATTGCAAAGTCAGGAAACTATAGGGTCTTAACTCATTTTTATGTTACAAACCTTTAATTAAGCAGGTTTTATGCTTACATGTTAGAAACCAGCTCAAAAGGATCATTCATACTTATTCAATTGTATCCTCAACATTTAGGGACTAAAATGTAAGAAATCAGAACTTCAAAACATCCCAAATAACTGATTTAGCGATAGCCGTATCAGTACGGTTGCTGCCGTATTGGTACGCCCTTGCTGATTCAAAACCCCACTTGTCTAATAGCTAAAATATGTTCCGATACGCCCTCGCATATCGAAACACCCCTCAATTTAACAATATACCGTACTAAAACAGGTACCCATGTACCAAAACGTCGGCCAAAATTGCCTTGGCCTGTACTGAAAAGATTGCCCATGACCGGTACACTAAGCCTGAAATGGCTTACCCGTATTGAAATAGGGACACCCGTATCGGTACGCCTAGACTTGAAATATCCATTTTTGCTGGTTTAACAATCTTTTGATCAATCCAAAACATTCTAACAAGTCCCTAACACACGTCCAACATACTCAAGGATCAAACCACACCAAAACAACCCAAATTCAACATCAACTCATGGCATTAAACTTCAAAAGGAAATCTAGAGACATGCTTCCTAGAAAACCAATCAAGTAAAGCATGAAACTCCAAACTATCACCACAACCAGTCATTAATGGCCGTTTGCAAACTAAGAGCTACGAAACAAACTTGCTCAAATTGGGAGTTTAACAAAACACCTCCCAAAATAACAACGGAACCCCAATTGCCCTTATTATTTATAGTCTATACCAAAAACATACTTTGGTGATCAAGTCTTGTTGTGATCCCTTGCTTCCCGCTGCCTTCCAAGCTCTTAATTTTCTGCATTGATGGACAAAGAGAGCGTAAGCACACTAGGCTTAGTGAGAAGTGCTCAAAAACAACACTCCATCAATGCATTAAAACCATTTCTCAACATTACATTGAAATCTCATTTCAAACACCCTTTAAAACATTATCATGCCTTTAAAACCATGCACTTAACATCTTCAAAACTAGCATATTACCATATGCAACATGTATCATTAACCAACAGAAAATCCCATTGCTAACCTCAATTTAAGCCTTTCGATGCAAAACAGCCATAGGCAAAGCTTAAAGAGTAAACACGTATAAATCACATTCTACAACATAAACCTTCCAATGATACATTAACAATTATATTGGCTCACAAGTGATAATTAACCAAGTTCCATTTCCAAAATAGTTCATCGGATACACAAATTCAAGAAGTGTTCTCCCAACACTTCAAGCCATCTCAATTAGAAATAGCGATACAATCACAATCGCGGTACCTAACAACCGAATACACTTTCAACCCACGGGGACACCAATCCCTTACCTTGGTTAGATGCTTAATCCACCAACGGGAGTATACGATACTGTAAAACCCCTATACTGTTAGGGTACTTGGATAGAGTTTTCAGTACACGGATCTAAAGCCCTCAACATCCAAGGCGACTTATTATTGTGCACTATCAATCCTTTGGTCGACCAACTATATCCGATAACAATTTTAAAACCACATCACTTGCCAATATAATTAACCATTTACCATTTACCTCATTGTTTTCAACAAGCATTAACCAAACCAATTTTCCAAAGCAACAACCATGCTTTAAACCAAAAGTATAAACCATATACTTACAAGGATCACTTACCATGTGCATCCTTCAGCATTTCATGCTTAAAAAAAGTATTTCACTTACTTTAAAACATTCTTTAACAGTAGGTATTATATAAACCAAAATAAGTGCATTAAACCATATCATACTAGCACGACCGAGAGAGAAAACCACTTTATACTTACTTCCGAGTTTAAACCAACGTATCAAGCTAAGTTTAAACTCCCATAAACCACCTTTAAAACATTCCAAAGCTGGAATCCATATTTTCACTCACCGATATGCGAAACCTCGATTCGCAAATGCGAAATCAAGCGTCTAAAGCCTCTAATGCTTCACCGATCGCTTCTGGATCAACCTCTCCTATTTTAACCACATTACCATAGAGGATTAATGCATCTCAATGCATTCAAAACAGCGCAACAACGAATTCTCACGGACTTCCCCAATCCTCTCAAAATTACCCAACCACAACAACCGAAATCATCACCTAATCCTTTCCAAACACATACCAGCCACAATATAACAATCTAACTCTTCCATAATCATAAACTAACACTAAAAAATAAGATTAATTCATCCAAATACTTCCAACAATTAAACAACTACCACAACTTCACAAAAACACAAATCTAACATCCTAAACAACTTGGAATTCAAGACCTTCGGGATTCCATTGTTAAAAACAACCTATCAACCTAATAATACATCCAAAATATGATTAAAATCAATCTTCAACACTAGAAAATAGATCCAATACGGATCTTTCACTATTTTATCAAATTTACCCAATTAAATCAATTAATTCAACATAAAAACACAAAATCAGAATATAAAAAATAAATCAAGGGTCAAACACTTGGGAATATCAATAAAGAACCATTCAATAGATGAGATCACGGACCTTACCCCTATTGTGTGATTTCTCCTTCAATTGGCTTAAATCTAAGAAAATACAAAATTTCAATGAGGTTTTGAAATCAAAGTTGAAGAATCAATTACAAATTAATAATCTGAGTAAAATGATCTCTCACCTCTGATTTTTTATGAAAACTTGAGTATTTAGTAGAACAAAAGTGGAGAGAAAAGTTACGTCAATTTTCTTTAAAGTGATAACTAACTTTTTAATAACCAAATTCCCTTTTAATTAACTTTTAAAACACATGTCAAAAAGACTTAATTGATAGGAGAAATCACCAGCAAAAAATGGTAAAATATCTCCTTAAGGATTCTAAGAGTTTGATCCCTTTCATTTTAGTGACCTTTAAAAACCAGTTTTCAAAAATTGCATTTTGGTCACTAACCTAAATAAATGTCACACTTCCAAAACCCATTTTCCAAAATCATTTTCACCAATATTAATCATTTATTAAAATATGATTTTAACCATTTTCCCACATTTTTATCTTACCGAAAAATATTTACTCCCGAATCTGACTCGAATCCCTAACCCGGTCCGACAAGCCACAAAACTACTAGGCCTAAAATCGAGGGGTTACAGTAGGAAATCATACACATCATGGCATATTCATAGCAAACTCCTAAAGACATGATTTCTACCCAAGCATGAATAATATTTCCCAACCTCTCAACATCAAGCATTTGGTATCAAGCAAGTTCAAAACATCAATCCAAACTTATGCAAACAGGGATTATCCAAAGTACATCTCCCAAAACAACTTGGTCACATTGCCACTTATTACTACTTAGAACTTATAAAACCATACTTTGAAAGTCTCAACCCCTGGATCCTCCCTTGCTCACTCGCTGTCCAATATGGTCTATTTCTCTACATTGATGAGAAAGGAGAGTGTAAGCTACAAGCTTAGGGAGGGAATCTTAAAAATGCTCATCAATACAATTAAAATTATTTTAACTCAAACCAAAAGTAAATGTCTCATGGTAAAACATCTCATGCTTCAATAATCTCTTCAAGTATGCACATTTAAATAGTTTAAAATACTTGTATCATGGATTCTCTCTCTACCTCAATTTAAGCTTCATATGCCACAATATCTATAACAAGATTAAAGAACAATCTCATGTATAAATCACATTAAACATACATAATCCATTTCTTATGACAAATTATCTCATATATTGGCTTTCAAGTGACTCAAAACCAGGAACATTTCATTTCATAAAACACATCGAATACACAGATATCCCAAGTGGTTCTCACAACCACTTCACATACATCATTGAACTGGAGCAACAGAACAATTACCCACCTTAATGGTTATGATGTATAAATCCACCAACGGGAGAAAATAGAATATTTACCCATCTCGACAGCTGCAGTTCACATGGTGGAGCCAACGAAACATTTACCCACCTCGACACACATGAGGGGACTTATTATAGTGCACTTTAAACCCTATGGCTAGCCAACTATATTCGATAACATTTTGAACTCAGCCACTTTCCAATATATTCAATAAAATGACATTACTTCATTGTTTTACATATACATCAAATCAATCCGGTTTCAACACATTAAACCATGCATTTTAGTATTTTCAAAAATACTTTCATAAACCAAGTTTCATTCTCAATAACCATCATATATGATCATTAGCAACATCTTTCAATTCTAAAACACGCATAGTGTAGTGAGTAAGCAAAACCATAAACATGTGCATGGGATTTCATTTTCCAAAATCGAAATCAAGAGAGAGCTCAACCAATACTTACTTTCGAGCTTATATAAGTGTTTCAAACTTATTCTAAACCCTCACAACTTCTTTCAAACCTTTTTATAGCTATAAAACACGTTTCCACTCACCAACAATCCAAAGCTAGCTTGCCTTTGCGTGAATCAAGCTTCTGAAGCTTCCACGCCTTCTCCAAAAGTTAAAGAATTCAACTCCCCTACTTTACCCAATCAAAAACAGAGGATTAAAACACATCTCTGCATCTTTAACTTCCAGCAACCAACAAACACAACTTTGCCTCTCAAGAAACCATAAAAAACCTATCTAAAACAACTGAAATCATCACCAAACCTCATCTAACCAAATCCCAGGCAAAACCTATTGATTCTAACATCTTAACAACATCAATTAACATCCAAAAACATCTTAATTACATCCTTATACCTCTAGCACCTCTACAACAACAAGATCACACCAAAATCTAACTATAAACAACCTAGAAACCTTGCAATTCATATAGTCTCAGGACTTCATTGATTAATCACTTCTTTCAACATTAAAATAAAACTTATAATAGATCTAAACTCATTAGAATCAATCCATAACAGATCCAAAATAATGTATATCAAAATTTCCACATAAAACTCCATTTAATCATCAAATCCATGTTTAAACCATAATCTCGTAACATAAATCAATAACAAAGGATTAAGAACTTGGGAATTTCATTAAAGAACCTTTAATTAGAGGAGAGAAATGAAATCACCTCTAATTTCTCCCTTAATTGGCAAAGCTTGGTTGAAATCCAAGTAGATTTTTCAATAGGAATTAAAGAAATCAATTAGGAAAAAAAAAGAAATCAATAAGAATTTATTCCTGATAATTTTGGAGTAAAAACCTTAGTTTGCCTGCTGGGAGAGTTGAGAGAAAAAGTTGGAAGAAAAGTAGTTACGTAAGAAATTGATTTTGCAAACTAATAATCCTTTTATTAAATCATATCTTATTTTAATAATAAATCAATTAAAAACACTTTTAAAATAGCCTAAATTAAGGGGAAAATCTGATGAAAAATATTGGTCTAATAGCTCTTTAAAGATTCTAAGTTTTGTCCCTTTTACGATTTAATCACCAAAAATAATTTTGAAAACTTTTCATTTTAGTCACTAGACCAAAATGTCCCAAAATCAGATTTAATTACTTAAAATTGAATTTACCAAAAATACTTAAAATATTAATTAAGTATTTTCTAGCATTTTTCCATATTTTTTAGCCAAAATCAATTTTATAAGATTTAATTCCCGAAACGAACTCAAATTGTCTAAACCAGTTCTCCCGAACCATCTACCCAATCCGATTAACATCTAGGCACAATTTTAGGGCATTGCAAGCACAATTAGAGCGCTTGAAGGAGGTTGTCGAGGATGCTTAACCCTCTTCTATCCCTTGCTTGATAAACTTCCATGTTTTTTATTGTTTTATTATGGATGTTTTAGGCTCAAACATGAGCTAAATACTTTTAGTTGGGTTTGTTGTTTTTAGGATTTTATGTTTTGATTACTTTGTTTAATGTTATAGTTCTTTTCCTTTATCTATTTTGTTTATCGTTCTTTATGCATAGTTATTGTAAGAGCTATTGAGAGAAGCCTTTTAAATATTGATCCATGTCTTAACATTGAGAGAGTTAGGTTAAACAAATGAGAAAATTAAGGCTAAAATGTTAACTTAGTCTTAATCTGGCTTAGACATAAGTTTAAGGTTTCAACGGCTAATAAGGGGAACTTGAATAGATAATATAGTTGTTAGGGTCAAAGACATGTATCATCTTAGCTTCAATGTTATCAACTTCTAGGCATCCAGAAAGTTAGAATTTAAATAGAAAATGTATCCCCTTGACACGGCCTAGACGCCAGACTAAACTGAACAAGCTATATTGGGTTTGCCGAGACAATCCGGAAAGAAATACATTGATAATGGTCCATTTTTTCATTTTATCTTATCTAAATGTATAATTAAGTCCTAAGGTGACCATGCTAGCAGCAGTAAAATTTACAACTCAATCGGGCATCGAATTGACATCCAATTGAACAAGATTGCATTTTACGGACTAATTTGCAATTTTAGAAAATTATGAGGACTTTATTAAATTCAAAGTTAAAAAACCTTAATTAGTCAGGTTTCATGCATACCTGTTAAATTTTAACTTAAAATATGCATCCAAACTCATTTAATTGCATGATCAAGAAACAGGGACTAAACTGCAAAGATTCAAACTTCAAAAAACATAATACCAAATTTAATGGTTAGATTACCGGTATAGACATTTTCCGTATCAAAATGGATTTATTTAGAAAGGAGTATCAGTACGATCTTCAAGTGTATCGATGCGGGTATTCAATTTCAAAACGGAGAATTTTAGTGGTTAAAAGGTGTACCGATACGATTGCCCGTGTACCGACACTAGTGTTAATTTCCAGCTAGGCGTATTGATACAACATAAGGGGTACCGATACGCCTGTGCAATTTTGCACATAATTGAGCCGAGATACACCCCACATATTGATCACTGAGGACCCGTACTGGTACGAATTGGCCCGTAATGACCTCTTGGTCAAACATCCGACACTTTGGCTCAATATAACATACTCCAAACATTATTTAATCATCATGCAACAATTCTAGCAACATTTCTACAATCATATAAGCATAGTAGAGGATCATTCATATGATAGCATAACCAAACAAAGATCCTCTAGGCATGATCTCTACCTAAGCATGCAAAATGTGTAATATCCCAAAATATAGCCTAGCATATATAATTTAGATTGAAATCCAATCAGATTAAAAACGTCCCTAGCATTAGCAATGGATTGAATTAAGGACCAATTAAAAAATTTGAAGAGTTTATTTACTAAATTAGAATGACTATTTTGAAAAGCTCTATTTGTTGAGAATTTGCATGTAAATTAAATTAGAGATAATGACCCTATTATGTGTCATGTTTATGACAAAATAAGTGTTGGTGAGGGATAAGGGAATCGGCTTAGGTGGAAGAAAACAAGTAAATCCTTGTTACTATCATCTTCTTCTTCCTATCCCAACCGAAACTATTGAGAGAAAGCTTTGGGAGAGGATAGCAAGAAGATTGAGTCTTGTTAGCCAAAACATTAGGACCTTTGTTCGGATAGCTCAAGAGGAGGGGTAAGTTTTCTATTTCATTTTCATGAAGTAAATTTGTGATGTTGAATTTGATAGGAGAAATTCTATGTAAGTTATGTGATTGTGGATGTTAGGATGTTTCTATGAATTTTCGATAAATCTTGAATATCTATACATGTTGATTTGGTATGGATTGATGAACATGTATAAGTAAGGATATATGTAAAATGTACATGTTAAAGACTATTTTGATTATATGGAAAATTATAGGGATTGTTTTGAGCATGAATTAATGTATATATAAAAACTGGGCAGATTTGAAATTACATAAACATTAGGGATTGCTTTGAATATAACTATTACGTGTATATGAGAATTTGACTATTTCGGTACATTAGAAGAGCATGCTAGACTGTTATGTAAGTGTATGTATGTACGGTGAGCCGTTTTGAATAATAAAAATAGGGGAAATGCTTTAAGAATACTTATAGGGACTATTTTTCATGAATAAAAATGCATAGTGGACTGTTTTAGTGGTATACATGTATATGAGTGTAATTGGGATTGTTTTGAGGAGAAAGAAACATTATGGGACTGTTTTGCCGTGAGATATATGTAATGGATTGTTAAGTGGATGTTATATGAATATATGTAGACATTAGAGGTTGTTGGTATTGATAGAAGTATTAGTGGGCTGTTTTGTATGAAAATATATATATACGTGGGAAAATTTTGATAGTTTTGTAAGTGAATAAGTTGTTAAGAATAGTTCTAATGTATGAATATACTTTTGTGATATTAGACCAAGGAGGTGTTTAAGGATTAGATGCTAAAAGGGACTAAATAGTGGAAAAACAAAAGGGGATCGTAATTCGTGACCAGATCTAGCTTGGAATTAAACTGTGAGTGTAGTTTAAAGTCTCGGGATAGAGTGAAACTATCTCGAGCATCTTTATTTTACTTTAATTGATTCTACTTGCTCTTAAAGTTAAATGGTGCTAATATGGCTAAGCTTGGATATAAGGTAAGTACTTTATTGAAAAGTACTATGATATGATATGAAATTTGGTTGAAAGCATGTTATATGGTTGAATTTTATGCATATAAATTTACATATGTATAAACTAGACATGATAAGACTTAAGCCTTATTGTAAGTATAAGAAATTTGAAGCTATGCTTACATTTGAAATAAATAACAATGAACTATTTTCATTTATTACATCCTTGTTCGAGTGAAACAAGTGGTTGATCTTGTGATGTACTATGAAATAAGCCTTGGTGGCATGTTAATAAGAATATGGAGCAATGCTCATCTATAATGAGAAGTTCACATGAGGTGAATATATACTCAAATTGAAAAAGGGTAATAAGCTTTTTGATATTATATCATGATAAGGAGCTATGCTCACTTGGTTTCTAATAAAAGGTGATAAATGTGAAAGCCTTGGTCTCGAGTCATTCTAAGGTATAGTTGGCATGCCATAGAGTCCATAGAGCTCGTGTTTGGGGTGGACTACAGTCGTGGACTACGATCCTTATTTGGCGACAGTAGGAGGTAAGTTTTGTGGTCACTTGGCGACAATATGAGGGATTGACCAGTACTGTGAGTACCATTTTAGGCGACAGTTGGTTGGGGATTCGTGTACCTAGGCTGTAATTCAATTCTCAAGGCTATGTTAAATACAAATAATGAAGTTTGTAAACCAAGTTAAAGAATTATCTAAATACTAGTTGTGACGAATAGTCCATGTTTATGTTATGCTATGCTTGATATCTTTCATGATAAGTAACATGTGATTATGAGCTGATATGTTATGTACCTTTGGTGATAAGTAACTTGTGCCTACAATATGTTATGCTTGTTATATTCTAGGATAAGTAACTTATGCCTATGTTTGATACATTATGTGACAAATAGTTCATGTCTAAGATATGCTATGTCAAACGTTTATTATGATAAGTAAATTTAAGTTTAAAATATGCCATGATTGATAACTTACATGATAAGTAGTACCTACTTATATAAATATCAAATGCTATGCTTGAAAAGATTAAGGACTATTTTTGACTAAATCTAACTATGTCATGGACTGTTTTGAAATTATAAATGCATATATATGCTTTATGGGCAGTTTTGAATAAGATACAAGTATACATGGACTGTTTTGAAATTATAAATGTATATATATATATATATGCTTTATGGGCAGTTTTGAATAAGATACAAGTATACATGGACTGTTTTGAAATTATAAATGTATATTTGTGTATACATGTTTTGTGGACTGTTTTGATAGAAATGATATATCTTGGACTGTTTTGTAATGTATATTTGTGTATACATGTTTTGTGGAGTATTTTTATAGAAATGAACATGTCTTGGATTGTTTTTCAATGTATATTTGTGTATACATGTTTTACATGTTTTGTAGACTGTTTTGATAGAGGTGAACATATCTTGGACTGTTTTGCAATATATATTTGTCTATACATGTTTTGTGGACTGTTTTGATAGAAATGAATATATCTTGGACTGTTTTGCAATGTATATTTGTGTACACATGTTTTGTAGATTGTTTTGATAGAAATGAACATATCTTGGACTGTTTTGCAATGTATATTTTTGTGGATTGTTTTGAAAGAAATGAACATATCTTGGACTGTTTTGTAATGTATATTTGTGTATACATGTTTCATGGACTGTTTTGATAGAAATGAACATATCTTAGGCTGTTTTGCAATGTATATTTGTGTATACATGTTTCGTGGACTGTTTTGATAGAAATGAACATATCTTGGGCTGTTTTGCAATGTATATTTGTGTATACATGTTTCATGGACTGTTTTGACAGAAATGAACATATCTTGAACTGTTTTGCAATGTATATTTGTGTATACATGTGTTGTGGACTGTTTTGAATGTCTAATTGTATATATACAAGAATATTGGACTGTTTTGATTAAGTATAAGCATGTAGTGGATTGTTTTAAGCATATATATATATATATATGTATATGTACATGAATTTGGAACTACTTTGCATATATACTAGTATGTATTGGAGTGTTTTGGACATATACAAGTATCTTCTAAATATGATTTTGATAAGCTATGTTTGATATCTTATATATTTAGTAACATATGTCTATGATAAGCTATGCTAAATATTTTACATGACAAGTAATATATGTCTTTGATATGTTATGTTTGATATCCTATGTAACAAGCAAAATATGATTATAAGATGCTAAGTTAGACAATTGGTGAGTTTAGTAAAACAAGTCAATAAAATGTTATATGTGATTCTTTGTGTTTACATTGCTTTGTTATTTGATTAAGTCGGGATTTGCTTAGACTCTTATAAACTTTGGATAAATGAGTATACTAGTTCGAACGCTTTAAATCAAGATAGCTTGATTCATGATCAAGTTAAAAGTTTGCATAATTAGAAAATCTTGGGTGAAAGAGTAGGATTGAATCACCAAAATGTTTAATACATTGCTTACAGTTATTAGTGCTACCTCACTAAGTGTTTGCTTACCCTATTCTTTCATCACTTTTCAGGGTAACATTGCGTTCGGTTAACTTTGAGCTTGGAAAAGATTACAAGTAGCAAGAAGTATGTTTTGTATCTCTTTTAAGAACTCCTAGTTGGTGGCACATAGTCGAAATGTATGCATAGGGCATATATATCATTCATTTTGGTTTTACATGTGTATAAGTTTGATAAGTGTAATGCCCCGATTTTAGGGCTTAATGGTTTGGTGGTTTATTAGACGGTCCGGTGGACCAAAGTAAAGATTCGAGTCGATTTCGGGATCGTATATTTTTGGTGTTGGAAAATTTATAGAAAAATGCTCTAAAATCATTATTAATTATGTATTTAATAATGGTGATATCGATTTTGTAAAACGAGTTTTGGGAGATGGACATTTTGGTTAGTGACCAAAATGGAAGTTTTGAAAACTATGATTTCCTAGTGACTAAAATGAATAAAATACTTAGAATCTTTAAGGAGTTATTTTACCAATTGGTTTATGATGATTTCTCCCTTAATTTGACTTATTTTAACATGTGTTTTAATTAGTAATTGAAGAGAATTTTGTTAAAAAGTTAGTTATTACTTTCCAAAACAAAAATCACGTCATTTTCTCTCAACTTTTTCTCTCCATTCTCTCATAAGCCAAACACCCAGGTTTTCATCAAATTTCCAAAGGTGAGGTGGTTTCTAACTTGATTTTATTGTTCCAAATTGTTTTATAAAGATTGTTTACTCAAAATCTTATAATAACCTTGTGTTTTCTTAGCTTTTCACCAATCAATTGAGAGAGAAACTTCACAATAGGGGTAAGGTTCGAGATCTCTTCTATTGTATGGTTCTTTACTGAAATTCCCAAGAATTTGATCCTTGTTTTTGTGTTTCTAATCTGATTTTGATGATTTTCTAATGTTTAATTGAGTTATTTAGGGAAAATGAGTTAATTCACGGATTGGATCTGATTTCCAATAATTAATGATGCTTTGATTTATATTTTGGATGTTTAATAATGTTGATAAGTGATTTTTATCAATGGAGTCCCGAAACTTAAGAATCTCTATTTGTTTAGGTTGTTAGTTTTGAGGTTTTGTGGTGTTTCTGTGGTTGTAAGGTTGCTGGAGGTGGTAAACTGTTTTGCATCTGTTTTTAGATGTGTTTTGATGTTGAAAATGATGTTAGATTGATATATGTTGGCTGAGTTGTGAATCGAAGTGTTTTGGTTATGTTTTCGATTGTTATGGAGGGTTAATTGTGAAGGTTTTGTGAAAATTCGAGAAGGATTGTGGTTGCTGTGTTTAGAATGCATTATGATGCATTAATCCTCTGTTGTGGTCAAAGCAGGGGAAGTTGATCCGGAGGTGATTGAAGAAGCGTGGGAGGCTTCAGATACTTGATTTCGCGTCGACGAATCGAGGTTTCGCGTATCGGTGAGTGAAAATGTGGTTTAAAGCGTTTTGATGTTTTGGAATAGAGTTTTGGGAGTTAAGGTAGAGTTTGAAATGCTTACCTAGACTTAGAAGTAAGTATAAAGCGGTACTACTCTCTCGGATGTGCTAAGTTGAAATGATTTTATGCACTTGTTTTCATTACATGTTACCTACTGTTTAAGCATGTTTTAAAGTATTTGATATATTGGTTTTAAGCATGTTTTGCTGAAGGATGCACATGGTAAGTGATCCTTGTAAGTATGGTTTATAATTGTGGTTTAAAGCATGGTTGTTGCTTTGGAAAAGTGTTTTGGTTAATGCTTGTTTAAAACAGTGAGTTAAATGTTAAATGGTTAATTATATTGGCAAATGATGTGATTTTAAAGTTGTTATCGAATATAGTTGGTCGGACATAGGATTGAGTGCACTGTAAATAAGTCGCTTTGGATGTTGAGGGGTTTATACGACCTACCGAATACTCTATGCAAGTACCCTAATGGTTGAGGGGTTATATGGTATCGAAAACTTCCATTAGTGGATTAAGCGTCTAACCGATGATTGGGGTTGGTGTCCCCGTAAGTTGAAAGTATACCCGATTGTTAATGTACCGCGATTGTGATTGTATTGCTATTTTAGTTGAGATGGCTTGAAGTGTTGGGTTAACACTTGTTGAATCCGTGTATCTGATGAACTCTTTTGTTATTGGACTTGTCTAATGATCACTTGTAAGCCAATATAGTTGTTAATGTATCATTGAAATGTTTTATGTTGTATAATGTGATTTATACATGTTTCTCCTTGAGCTTTGCATTTGGTAGTAATGCTGGGAAGGCTTAAGTACAAGGTTAGCAATGTGACTTGTTGTTGATTAATGATACATGTAGCATATGGTTTAATATGCTGGTTTTAATGTTGTAAAGTGCATGTTTTAAAAAGGGCATGATGTTTTAAAGGATGATGTTGAGTAAATGGTTTTAAATGCAATGATGGTGTTTTGTTCTGAGCATTCCTCACTAAGCCTTGTGTGCTTACGTTCTCTTTGTCCATCAATATAGAGAATTAAAGTCCCGAAAGGCAGCAAGAAGCAAGGGGATCTTGGCAAGACTTGTTTCCAAAGTATGTTAGAGACTAGACTATAATGAATAAGGGCAATGGGGTACTTGTTGTGTTTTGGGAGATGTTTTGTGGAACTCCCTGTTTGAGCATGTTACATTAGTTGCTCTTAAGTTGTAAATGGCCTTAAACGTTTGGTGTTGGTGCTGGTTTATCTTTTGATATGTTGATTGGTTGCATAATAGGGAGCATGCCTATAGATCATCTTTTGACTTATGATGCTATGTTGCGATGTTGATCCTGTGAAGCTTGAATGCTTGTAATATGCTTGGCATGTTTGTGTTGTGTTATAAGCATGTAAGAATGGTTTGGGAATGTTTTTGGGGTGAAAAACCAGCAAGATATGACATTATAGGTCCAGGCGTACTGGTACGTTGGGGACCGTATCGATACGTCTAGACATCATTCGGCATGAGCGGATCGATACGCGTATGTGTGTACCGGTACACCTAGGCAATTTTAGCCTGGCGTATCAATACGAGTAAGAGAGTATCGGTACATGTTCTAGCCTTTGGAAATTCACTTTTTCAACCCAAGCCTGTGTACCGATACCCACGTAAGCGTACCGGTATAGATGTTTGAAAATTCAAAAATTAGGTAAGTTTGTTATTACGTATTGGTACGGGCTGTGGTGTATCGGTACGGTGCATTTTCATACATATCGGTACAATAACGCCAGTATCGATACTCGAGGCTGATTTTTGTTAATGTCAACTGGGCAGTTTTGCTTTCTTTGCATTTTAGTCCCTGAATCTTGCCAATACAATTGAATGTGATGGAATGATCGAATTGAACTGAAATTTGAGATAGGTGTTTGGAACCTGACTAAGTAAAGGTTGGTAACTTAAAAGTGAGTTTTAATCTTGCAATTTTCTGTATTTGCAATTTGGTCCCTAAATTGCTAGTGTGATCAATTGGATTTCAAATTGATGTCTAATTGAGTTGGGGTTGCACATGATGTCTGCATGAACATGTAGGGTTAATAATTGGCATCTAAAAAAGATAAAAGGAAAAAATGGACCGGGTTTCGTTGTATCTCTTCAGTTTGCTACGTCAAACCTAATGTAGCCTTTTTAGTTTGGTTGGGCGTCCAGGCCGGGTGGAGGGGGTTACAATAAGTATTCAAAGTTTTGTAATGGGCCTTTAATTATTTCTTGGTTGTTGCTTGCTTTATATGATTCATTAGTTAGTAAGATTATGCGGTTGTTTAAATATTTGTAAAAGTCTTAAGTTGATAGATCACCTTGATGGCATGTGTGTTGCAATATGAAATATATATATATATATATTATCGTGTGTTAAACCCCAAATAAAAATGGTGTAGTTCGAATGGCTAGTTTAATGGTTAGAATTGGTTTAAGCTTTGAATACTTGTTGGTAAGGATATATGTTTGGTATTGATATGAGTTGCTTAGTTGGTAATATTGGTTAGTAAATCTTTATATTAAATGGTACTACATGGAAGTTTAAAGATTATGAATCAATGGTTTGATGTTAACTTGAACAATTTTAATCATAGATTGATATGTCTTAAAAATGATTAGATGTTGTAATCACTAATTTTGTCTGGGGTTTTTAACCTATTTCTTCTATTTTTGTTTTTTAAAATAATAGGCTTTAGTTATAATTTCCTTAAAATATATTTAATTAATATTATATATATTTTATTGAAAACAAAAAAACAAAAATGATACTATTTATATACTATATTTTTTAGTATTACTGGGATATATCATATGTTTTAAAAAAACCCCAAAACATTGCTATTATTATTAGTTGTCATATATTATTATCTTTCGATTATAAGTTATTATTATTTATTTGTGTTAATATTATATTTATTTATTTCGGTTATGGTTAGTATTATGTTTATTATTATTATTATAAATTACTATTATTAGTATATTATTATATTGCTATTCTTATTATATTAAACAAAGGTATTAAAAACAAACAACAAAAAAACAAAAAGCCCAATTAAATATTAAATAAATAGAAATCTATAAATAAAATGTATAATAAAGCCCAAATCTATCCAATAGTCCATTTTACATAAATTAAAAGTCCAATTTTTTTTTAAAAAAATTATTATAATTCAGCCCATTGAGGCCCTAAAACAGAAACCCTAATATGTTAAAAACACTATCGCACTATCTTTGGTGTCTGCACAGCTGGCTCCCAGTCGTTAGATCTAGGATAGATCTAATGGCCCAGGATTGAAGCTGAGAAGCTTCCAGAGTGGTCACGTGTTCACGTGCAGTTTTCTTGCTCCCTCACGCGTGTGGATTGCTGCGTGATGCTTTGGATCTCCACGCGCCTGACGGTTGGTTTCTCTTGACGTCTCATATGCCACGGCCACAGGCCTTCTCTCTAGTCCCCGTCCATCTCGTGCGGCCATGTTCACATGCAAACTAAAATAGATTGAACATTAGCAAAAAAATAAAAAAAAAGATAAAAAGAAGATCGGGAAAAATGGCAAATATCAAATTCCCAGAAGATATCGGCAGATTTCAGAGCATATCAAGGGCATTTTATTTTCTCTTTTATGTAACAATGCTTCGGATATATAACGAAATATTCATACATCTTGTAACTCAATTCGAAATAGAAATACAAACACGAGAACCTTTAAGAGGTATTTTCCTCCTCTTCTCCTATGCATGCATCTCATATAGCAAGCAGAAACCCTAGATCTAAAAGCTTTTTTTACCTTTGCTTTTGAGCTATCCGTTCATATCTGTGTCCTCTTGCTGGCGACAAACTCAATGCCTCCATGCTAAAAGTAGTGAGCCGGCAACGAGTCTAGTTTTTTTAGGGGGTGCCTCAACATCTTCCCTCACCGGTGATAAACCCTATAGCTTTCGGCCGTTAAGGGTGAGTCGTTTGGGGAGGGAGGATCTTTGTTTCTGTATTTTTAAATTCTAGATCTAGGTGTGTGGGGTTTGAATCTTGAGGATCTAGGTTAGGTTTGGTGTTCGGAGTGAAAAGGTGAGGTTTTTGAGTGTATCGGTTGGGCTCTCCGGCATCGACGTACGGCGGCCGGAGGGGTTTCGCGGTGGCCGACTCGACTGAGAGTCATTGGGTTCTGTGGTGTTTGGGATAAACACCACGGTGGCATTCATCCCAAGGTTGAGAGGTTTTGGTTTCTGGAGAGGGGGAAGCTCTGGTTTTCTGTTTTTTTTTTCAAAAATGGTTAAGGGTTTTGAAATGGCTAAAACTGTTTTTTCCCAATATATTTCTTTTATACCGGGCCTCATTTTGAAAATGGTTTTTTAGCTCAATAAATCCCTCCGCTTTATAAAATTATCCGCCCAAGGACTTTCGTCTTTTTAATTTACGCTTTAGGTCCTTCGAACTTTTAAAAATGTTTTAATCTCATCCTGAAGTTAAAACTGATTTGATTTTAAAAATTGGTTTTATCCGAAATTAGTCCATCCGCGTTTTAAATATAGTTTTTAGGGTTTCTGTCTTTTTAAATTACACACGGGGTCCTTCTAGGTTTTTTCGTATTTAATTTGGTCCTATTTTAACTTAATCTTTTTAAAATCGGTTTAATTCCTAGTTTGGTCCTTCCAGTTTTAGATTTTGTTAGCTTAGCCCCTCAATCCAGTGTTAATTTCCCTTTTGCATGCATTTTTTTTTCTATGTTTACTATTCATGCTTGATACTTACTGTCTCATTATATTAATGTGTGTAATATGGATAATGTATATATACTATATAATCTGTTTTTCAAAAAAATATAATATGTAGCATATAACATTGTCTTTTTTATGTAGTATATAATACATTACGCAGTTTATTTATATAGTACATATTATACGTTTTTATATATTATGTAATTTTAGCAACATAATATTTGTACATATATATATGTATAGAAAATCTTTTACATTACGTTTATGGCACATCGTTAATATTTGATATTTAAGTTTTATTTGTTTTTTACCAGTATTTATGTTTATCTGCTATTATGTAATTGTGCATATCGGATATATCATGTTGTTAATGCGGGGTCTTTTTATTCAACAGTAAATGCGGCCAGTATCAAACGTAGTGATGGTGGTCTTGCCTCTTACTTTTGAATAACGGGACCTTTAAAATAGACTCGCATGAATAACCTGATTTTAAATTAATCGTCACTTTAATTCATAATGTTCAATATTAACAAAGCGGTAATTATTTTCTTTTTTATGGTACCAATTTTTGGGCGGTATGGGTGCCAAAACCTTCCCCCATCCGTAACCGACTCTCGAACCCTGTTTTTGATCGAATCTCTAGTTTTACGGTGTCTGGCCTACCTCAATGGCCGGTGGCGACTCCGAGTTGTTTTATTGTTTTTTCAAAAACAAAAAGTTTTAAAGAATTTTCTTATCTTTTTAAATATTTCTGAAAAACGTAAAGAAAATTAAATTACGTACTTTTAGCGAACTCAAAAATTTTTAGGTCGCTACAGCTGTCGACTGGTTTTGATTTTTCAAAATTATAGTGAGTTGGGCAATTTTTCAAAAAGAACCAAAAATAATAATTACCGCTTTATTAATATCGAAAATTGTGAATTAAAGTGACGATTAAGGTGATATTCGTTTATAAATGCGAGTTTATTTTAACGCATTTAAAAATTGACATTTAAACACGTCCTTTTAAGTGGAGGGAAAACGATAGTGCTTTCGTGTGGATATTATTCCTCCGTATGGGCCTAGTAAGTACCTTTGGGGCTCGACCACCCTACGTTTTCGTGGGAATATTGTTTCCCTGTACGAACATAGCGAAAGGGTCCCCCTGAATTGAACTCGGTTGAGAGGAGCCTATAATGGGTGATGACCGCGAGCCTTGCTACTCTTTAGAAGAGGACAGCGATGACAGTTCGAGTACCGTTTAGAACCAAAACTGCATGTAGAGAACATAGAAAACCCACCTTTTTAGAGCCATGCGGTTAAACCTAGGTTTTTAGAAAGGATGTAAATAGGATTGTTTTGCTTTGTTTAATTTAAATTCATGCTTCATTCTTTATATGCTTGTTGATTTTATCAGGTACTGACTTGTTTTCTTTTTGTCTTATTTTGCATTTTTTTCGCATGTGCATTGCATAACATGAAGGTGTTGATTCGAGTGGTTTGCCAAAGTCGAAATCTTTCCCCATTGATAAAAGGCACCACAAGAAGGAAGAAATCAATTCTGCTGTTCGACATTGGTCTGAAGTCAACCAAAGAATTCAAGGTGATAGTCTGCCAAGTGAGCGCATTGTGGCGGGATACACATATGTCAGTCTGCAATAAAATGACCTATGGGATCTGAAACAGATTTGGGAAGGATGGGACCGAAGACTGCAAAATTTGTTCCAAGAAAAATTATGGTGACATAGCATAGTTGATGTATGTTCGAATCAATCAGCCTATGCTTTGCACTATCTTCTAGTTTTGGAATTCGGCCTTATGTTGCTTCACCTTCAACGTGAAGGATTTGATGCCTACGATCGAAGAATATACGGCTTTGCTCAATCAGAAGAACATTCATGATGATTGGATTTACAAAAAACCGTCTAGGTCTCAGAATTACCCTTTGAAGCTTAGAATGTTGGTCGAGATGAGCGATGATTGGGATAAAGGTTTGATTCAGGTTCGAGGCGATAACACTACTTTTTCATGGGAATCCATTCGGGATATCATACCGACACACCCGGATGAAGTCATGAAGATGGATTTATTCGCTTTAGGGATCTAGGGTTTGATCATTTTCCTTAGAGTTTTGGGTAACATTAATGTAGCCATTTTTGACTTGTTTGAAAGGTTGAAGAAGAAGGCCAACCCAGTGTCGGCAATCTTGACCGAAACTTTTATTTCCTTGAACGCGAGCCGGAAGCATGAAGAGGGGCACTTTAGAGGATGTGCACAGTTACTTCAAGTATGGATTCGAAGCCACCTTTGGAAGACACCAACAAGGGTGCTCCCTGGGATAATCTCAGGAAATTTTTTTCCTTTACGAGAATACTTAGCAAAAGAATGGTGGAAAGAGCCCGACAAACAGAAGTGGATTGCTATCTTCAAGAATATTCAAGATGAGGGCATTGTTTGGAGGGTTCTTTGGCTTGGTAGGTCCTTCATTTCTTATACAGTTGTGGAGACTATGATTGGCTAATGATGATAGGCTTATACGGTGGGATCGCTTGCGCACCTTTGTTGGTATCAAGACAGTTTGGTTCCCGACAGTTTATGCCCGTCACCATCGGTTTAAGCACTTTCGAGTTCCCATTCAAGAATGAATATAAGTCAAAGGTCCAAGATGCTTCAAGAGCTTCGGACCACCTTTATCGCATAACGATAGAAGAAGACGACAATTGTATGTTCACCCCAGATTACGTCTATTGGACGCACAAGAGAATCAATGATAAAACTCCGAAGCCCGATCAAGGGCCAACTATGTCACTTGAAGAACATTTGAGAATGGTTCTTTCTGAGGCCAACATTTTAAGAAGTGAGCTAGAAGAACTTAAGAAGAAGATGGATACTTTACAAACCGGGCATACAAGCGAGCTTTATAGGGTTAGCCTAGATGTGGATGAGCGAGATGGGACAATCAAACAATTGATGAAGCTTAACACATATTTGAAGGAGAAAAATGCTCTTTATCAAAGTGACACCCTTAAACTTCAGGCTCTAGTGGGAAAGGTCGATTGGAAGAAGTTTTTAGCAGTGGAAAAAGAAAGTATGAATGAGGTCCGCTTAATTGAAGAAGAAAGAAAAAAGGGTAAGCAAGCACTCGAGAAAGAAGTGAAGAAATGTAAACAAACTGTTGAAAATGAAAGAAAGCTTTTTAGAATTGCCATCCAACAAGAAAGGACAAAGGCTAAACAAGGAATAGATCCTATCCAATGGAAGAGAAAGGCCCAAGAAAATAAAAACTGACTTTTTGAGATACAAGGTATGTAAAACTCTACCCTCGAGAGCTTAAGTCAAAGCCAAGCTCGAAATGCTCAGTTAGAAGAAAGGGTTAGGGAGCTAGACTGGACTCTCCGCGAGTAACATGCTCGGAATGGATTTTTTAAGCTCTAAGCTACTTGAGAAGAGAATCAAACCCTTCGAGCTCAGATCGAGGCATTAGAAGCTACCGTCCAAGATTATATCGAAAGAATTGTGGTTTTTAAAGAAGCCACCGAGGGAGGTGATAAATATTGGTTGAGGCGCCTTCATGATACTACCCGCATGATTCAAGACCGGGACCAGTACTATACCAACCTAATGGTGCAAGTTCAAGAAGTCACCCAGTATGTAAGGGATTTGGCCAACAAAGCTGAAGCCCTTCTTCCTTTTGTAGCTCTGGACATGGAGGAGGCGCCTAGGTTCATTCAGTTACTTGAAGATATTGAAGGGCTAGGAGTTAGGGCCACGCCGTATTTGTAGGAGTTTATCTTTCTTTGTAATGAGAATCTTTTGATGTTCAATGAAAGTTGTTCGAGGGTGACCACCAATGAAATCAATGCCTCTATTTGCATACATTCCTACATTTTTCATTCATACATTGCATATAATTTGCATTAATTGATTATGTCACGAAATTAATAATGAGAATGTTGTGACAGAATTCGTAAGATTAATTGCAAACATTCCACATCCATACTGCACATGTCTTAAAGCCAGAAAAATGGAAGAAAGCTTTGCTAAGCTAGAAGCCGATCTTAGGAGCCAGTTGGAGCGAACACAACAAGAGTTAAGAGATACAATCATCAAATCTCAGCAAGATATGATGAAGGAAATACCTCAAATGCTGCGAAACAGTCGTGGGGAAGATGTACGAGGGAAGAGTACCATTGAGAACCCTGCTCAGAATCTGGGAGACCCTTCATATTCTCCAATTTTTGGAAAGCCTTTTTTCATTAATCCTACATCGAATCCCCCACAAGGGGTATCTTTATCCCATCAAGCGGGAGCCTCTGCTACACCTCAGCCAACCATGACATTTGCAAATTTTGAACATGTAGAAGATAGTATCCCAAACTTTGACGAGCTAGAAAAATTGAACCAAGTGAAAGCAGAATTCTCCAAATAGTTGGAGGAGACTAAAAAGGACCTCGAAGAAAAATTTCGGGTGAGAGAAGATGAAGTCGGTTCTTATGGTCTGAATGCTAAGGATCTTAGCTTGGTCCCTGATGTAGAGATCCCATATAAGTTTAAAACCTAGGAGTTTGAGAAGCTTGACGGGACAACGTGCCTAACTGCACATATTACAATGTTTTACAGCAAGATGGCTGGCTACACCAATAACGAGAAGCTCTTGATACACTATTTTCAAGATAGTTTAGTGAGATTCGCAACAAGATGGTACAATCAGCTTACATGAGCTCAAATTAAATCGTGGAAGGATTTGGCAAAGGCCTTCACTGATCAGTATAAGCATGTGACGGATATGGTCCCCAATAGGCTTCTATTGCAAGGAATGGAGCAAAAGAAAAATGAAAGCCTACGGGAGTACGCCCAAAGGTGGCGCTATGTGGCCGCTCAAGTCCAGCCCCCTCTCCGAGAGAATGAGATTGCTCCTACGTTCATTGACACATTAAAAGGAACGCTCTATGACCGTCTGATCAATAACCCTATTAGTGACTTTGCTGATATGGTAATGACTGGCGAGCGTATTGAAGCCGCAATCAAGAGCGACATGATCAGTGGAGGAGAGTAGTCACGCAAGCAATTCAAGAAAAAAGATCATGAAGTGAACACTGCAAGTATTTATGAGGCTGTTAAGAATTTCACTATATCTCAGCCTCAAGTTTCAAACCCCCAAAATTTTAATAGGAGGGAGGAGCAGGGACCCAAGAAAGAAAACTCCTTCACACTGCTACCAATTACTTATAAAGAACTCTACTCACAGCTATGCAAGGTGGATTTGGTTTGGCCTCATCATGTTTGTAGCGATGTCATGTTCGCTAAAAAAACAATGTGTATTTTATTTTATATTTTGTTGTACTTTGAAAATATTGTTGTAGCGATGTCCCCTTTCGCTAAAAAACAGGTTTTTGAAGTGTTTGTGGTTTTTCGGGTATTAAAATATTTATTCCGTGGGATTTTAAAAATACCGTATTTTATTTAAAGAAAGGGAGTCGCCACCGGCCACTGAGGTAGGCCGGACACCATAAAACCAGAGATTTGAAAACTATTGGGTTCGGGAGTCGGTTACGGATGGGGAAGGATTAGCACCCCCACACCGCCCAAAGTTGGTACTTTAATAATTACCGCTTTATTAATGTTAGATTTTCCGGATTAAAGTGACGATCAATTTAAAATTTGATTATAAGTGCGAGTAGATTTTAAAGGCCCCGTTATCCGAGAGTAAACGCCCAACCACTATCACTACGCATGATATTGGCCCCGTTTATGCTCGGATAAAAGGGCACCGCATTGACATTATATATTCCATTATGCAAACTTAGTGAGCAAAATATAAAACATGGCAAATAATTTAAATACAATACAAATAAATATTAACATAATAGAATACTAATCTAACATAAATAAAATTCTAATCTAAAACATACATATATAAATATTAATCTTACTTTTAAATAGAAACAAATTTAACATAAATAAAATGCTAACATTCATAAATATTAATTTAAAACACAAATAAATATTAATCTAACACATAAATAAAAATGAATCTAACATAAATAAAATATTAATATAAAACACAAATTTAAAACATATTAAATACTAATCTAAAACATAAACATACAAACTAAAAAATAAGAATACAATTTTAAAATAACTAATACTTCATTAAATTATAAAAATTACAACACAAATAAAAGGGAAGAAAATATACCTAACTAGGAGCTCGAATGACGAACCTCGACTGAACCCCACCGACATCTACCGCGACCTCTCCAAAAATATTAACTAGATCGGACCTAAAATAGGACCCCGATCGAACCGACTAGGACCGAGGGCACTACCCTGGTCCGTGGCTAGCTGGGAGCTAATGCCCCTTTATTTGGCCTTGCCATGGCCGATTGCTCCTCTTTATTCTTGCGTGAACCCCTGCCTATTTATAGGCAATTTCAAGGGGTGGGGATAGTTTGGGGTGACGTGGAGCATGCTGCTCCACGCAGTTTCTTTCCCCTTTTTTTAATAATATATTTTTATTATTATTTTTTTATTTTTCATTAATTTTATATTAATAGTATTATTATTAAAATAATACTAATAACACTAAAACCCAGTCAAAATGAGTGATTATAGTTGCCCCTCTTTGCTTGTTCTTGTGAAACGAGGACAAAGCAAATATCAAAAGCACTCATTTTTGACCTACTTTCTTGTCTTTGGCTTCGGAATCACGTGTTCTTCTGGAACTCTCCTCTCTTCCTTAGCTGAATCTTCAAGCTTGTAAGTTCTTTCTATATAGAACTTCTTCACCTTCTGATCTTGGAACTATAGGTCCTCCCTATATAGAACCTTTTATTCTGAAGTCTTAAGTTACGAGTCCCTCCTATATAGAACTTTTCACTCTGAGACGGTAAAGCTTGGAGTCCTTCCTATATAAAACTCTTCACCTTCAACGCTGGTTTCTCCTATATAAAACCTTTTGCGCCACTGATGGATTCTTCCGACTGGGAGTTCTTCCTGTATAGAACTGCTAGTCTTGGACTCGGAGCCTTGATCCTTCCTATATAGAACTTTTAGCTTCTGAAATCTCGGAGCTACAGGTTCTTCCTATATAGAACCTTTCACTCTAAGACAGTAAAGCTCGGAGCCCTTCCTATATAGGACTCTTCGCCTTCAACACAACGGGTTTTCCCTGTATAAAATCTTATGTGTCATGTGTGAATTCCTTCGGCTGTGAGTTCTTCCTATATAAAACTGCTAGTCTTCACCCTAGAGCTGCAAGCCCTTCCTATATAAAACTTTCAGCTCCTGAAGCCTCGGAGCGGCGGATTCTTCCTACATAGAACCTCTTGCTACGGGAGCTTGAAAATATAGGCCATTCCTATATAGAACCTTTATCTTCAAATTTCTATTTTCTTTGTTCTTTTTCTCTTTTTCTTCCTTTTTCTTTTCTTCTTTTTTCTATCTCATTTTTTTAAATAACTAATACTTCATTAAATTATGAAAATTACAACACAAATAAAAAGGGAAGAAAATATACCTAACTAGGAGCTCGAATAACGAACCTCGACTGGACCTCACCGAGATCTACCGTGACCTCTCCAAAAATATTAACTAGATCAAACCTAAAATAAGACCCCGATCGAACCGACTAGGACCGAGGGCACTACCCCGGTCCTTGGCTAGCTGAGAGCTAATGCCCCCTTATTTGGCCTTGCCATGGCCGATTGCTCCCTTCATTCTTGCGTGAACCCCTGCATATTTATAGGCAATTTCAAGGGGTGGGATAGTTTGGGTGACATGGAGCATGCTGCTCCACATAGTTTCTTTCCCTTTTTTAAATATATTTTTATTATTTTTCATTAATTTTATATTAATAATAATATTATTAAAATAATACTAATAACACTAAAACCCGGTAAAAAATGACTGATTACAGTTGCCCCTCTTTGCTTGTTCTTGTGAAACGAGGACAAAGCAAAGATCAAAAGCACTCATTTTTGAACTACTTTCTTGTCTTTGGCTTCGAAATCACGTGTTCTTCTGGAACTCTCCGCTCTTCCTTAGCTGAATCTTCAAGTTTGTAAGTTCTTCCTATATAGAACTTCTTCATCTTCTGATCTTGGAACTATAGGTCCTCCCTATATAGAACCTTTCACTCTGAAGTCTTGAGTTACGAGTCCCTCCTATATAGAACTTTTCACTCTGAGACGGTAAAGCTTGGAGTCCTTCCTATATTGAACTTTTCACCTTCGACGCTGGTTTCTCCTATATAAAACCTTTTGCACCACTGATGGATTCTTCCGACTGGGAGTTCCTCCTGTATAGAACTGCTAGTCTTCAAACCCTGGAGCCGCCAGTCCTTCCTATATAGAACTTTTAGCTTCTGAAATCTCAGAGGTACAGGTTCTTCCTATATAGAACCTTTCACTCTAAGACAGTAAAGCACAGAGCCCTTCCTATATAGGACTCTTCGCCTTCAACACAACGGGTTTTCCCTATATAAAACCTTATGTGTCATGGGTGAATTCCTTCGGCTCGGAGTTCTTCCTATATAGAACTGCTAGTCTTCACCCTGGAGCTGCAAGCCCTTCCTATATAAAACTTTCACCTCCTGAAGCCTCGGAGCGGTGGATTCTTCTTACATAGAACCTTTATCTTCATATTTGGGATTCACGCCAAAATGGCTACCGATCTCTCTGGACTCACGCTGCTAAGGCCAGCGAAATCTTTCTTCAAATTTTGGGATTCACGGCAAAAATGGCTATCGACCTTTCTTTATATTTTGGGATTCACACCGAAAATGGCTGCCAAACTTTCTTCAAATTTGGGGACTCACACCGAAAATGGTTACCGATCTTCTAGGACTCACGCTGCTATAGCTGCCGAAATCTTTCTTCAATTTGGGGATTCACGCCGAAAATGGCTACCGATTTTTCTTCAAATTTGGGGACTCACGCCGAAAATGGCTGCCAAACTTTCTTCAAATTTGGGGACTCACGCCGAAAATGGCTGCCAAAATCTTCTTCAAATTTGGGGACTCACACCGAAAATGGCTGCCAAACCTTCTTCAAATTTGAGGACTTACGCCGAAAATGGCTGCCAAACCTTCTTCAAATTTGGGGACTCACGCCGAAGATGGATGCCAAACCTTCTTCAAATTTGGGGACTCACGCCGAAGATGGATGCCGAACCTTCTTCAAATTTGGGGACTCACGTCGAAAATGGCTGCCGAACCTTCTTCAAATTTGGGGACTCACGCCGAAAATGGCTGCCAAACCTTCTTCATATTTGGGGAATCACGCCGAAAATGGCAGCCAAACCTTCTTCATATTTGGGGACTCACGTCGAAAATGGCTGCCAAACTTTCTTCAGTAAATTCTTTGACAATTCTTCAAATATCTGTCTAAAAATAAGCAAAAATTAACATGCCTCTATCTATATGATGAATGCAATGTCGTGTTTTCTTTTTCTTCTTCTCTTTTCCTTCTTTTTCTTTTCTTTTTTTCTCTATTTTTTCTTCTCTCTTTTC
Source organism: Hibiscus mutabilis (assembly GCA_019671005.1). Classification (NCBI taxonomy): domain Eukaryota; kingdom Viridiplantae; phylum Streptophyta; class Magnoliopsida; order Malvales; family Malvaceae; genus Hibiscus; species Hibiscus mutabilis. Next base: position 34,166,348 of record CM033729.1, read on the forward strand.
TCTCTTTTACCTCTTTCTTCTTCTTCTTCTTCTTCTCTTTTTATCATTGTTTTTCTCTCACTATTTTTTCTTTCTTCTTTTTTTCTTATTTCTTCTCTTTTTCCGTTCCCTCTCTTTTTGTTCTAAAGTCTTACACCCTGAAAGGATGTTCCTCAGATTTCTTCATCTCTTTACTTCTTCACTGTATGCTCTTAAATCCTTATTTGATCAATCACTTTGAATCTAGATTAACATGCTTTCAAACCTTTTGTGCGGAAGGCTTTCTTGTCTTCGGGGTTATCACCTATTTTCGTAAATGATCTTCTAGTTCTTATATTATCCTTATAAGAACCCTTGTCATCTTCTTCGCTTGGCGTTGTCCCGTTCAACCACAGGCTGCACTGCTTTGAATTTTCTGACCCGTCTTACAGAGCCTTGATCTATTTCTAGTTACCAGGGTGAGCCACAATGCTTCCATCCCCTGAGCTCATACTTGATCTTCTCGTAGCATTTCGATGGGAACTAACTCTCGGTCCCTATGCTTTAAATCTCATCATCATTCATTTTTAAAGTAATGCAAAAGGCAATTTACTTGTGTATATTTCAAAAAATAATGATTGTTTGAAAAGATAACAGTCATTTCAAAAATCACAACTTGGAGGGGATACCAAACATTTTGAAAACATTGTTTGGAACAAATGGTAAACATCTTTTTCTTTTCTTCTTCTTTTTTAAGGACCAAACATTTTTTTTAAATAATGCTTGGAGAATGGTAAACAAAATTCGAAGTGTATTGCCAAACATTTTTTTTTAAAAACTAATGTTTGGGGGAAATGGTAAACATCAAAACTTTGGGAGAAAATGTCAAACCTTTTAAAACATGTTTGCCCCCGAAATATCAAACACCATAGCGCATCTGCTTCATGTTGCCAGAGATCAACTCTAATGTAGCGCATATTTAGAAGATCTTGACCATTGTGGAGATATATGCCAATGTATAGTTTCTTCTGGTCTAATAGGCTTTTGAGAGGAACAACCCTACCTAGTTTCTACCCCGTTTAAGGTGGCTCTCTTAATCTCACTATCTCACCATGCCCCATCCTTCCCTCATTTGAGTGTCGATCAAGCACTTCGAAGTTTGACATTCCTTGAAGCAAAGTTAACCCTTATAGGTGGAATGAAATCTGAAGACATTCTCATTCAACTTAGATATCTATGGATGACCAGAATGGTCTTTGGGGCTTGTAATGTAGGCCTTTGGTTTATGGTTAAGTGAAACAGTATTTCTGTACTTGTGTAACTTGGATATGCCCATTATTCCTTCCCCTTTTTGGATCACTCTAGACTAACCGTTTTCAGGTTTTCACCCTAGAGTTCATTTCCTTTCTTTTTACTATAGGCTGCCTTGCATTCTGGCTATATACCGATGTTCGTTTTCTGTTCAATAATGTTTGATCCTACAATACTCCTCGAAACTGAGATTTCTTGAATGAAGGACTACGAATACATTTCTGGGAATTCTTGTGATTGGCACGTCCAGATGAAATGTTATTCTTTCTTTCTTCTTTTCTTTTCTTTTTTCTTTTCTTCTTTTTCACTTTTTCTCTTGGATCGCTCTAGACTGCCCATTTTTAGGTTTTCACCCTAGAGGTCACTTCCTTCAGTGTATTTTGGTTGGATATTGACGCCAGCAGGCTCAGGCAGACTACTTTTTTTCTTCATTTTTAGGATCACTCTAGACTGCCCATTTTTGGGTTTTCACCCTAGAGGTCATTTCCTTTTTCAAAATTGGCAATCTTCGGGCCGACTTGTCTTGACTTGGCTTCAATTCGAGCTTCTATACTAATTTTCAAAATTGATATTTACTTGAAATGTGGATTCTTTGTGTCTCTTGCTCATAGTTGAAGTCTCATTCTTGTATTGTTTAATCCGTGTGTGAAGCATAGACAATATTCTTCATTTCTCTTTTTCTTTTTTCCTTTTTCTTTTTTTTTTTTTTCTTTCTCTCATTTTTTCTTCTTTTTTTATTTTATTTTTTCTTTTCTTTTCTTCTCTTTTTTGTTTTGTTTTGTTTTCTTTTTCTTTTTTGTTTTAGACTGCCCATTTTGGGTGTATATGCATATGGGAGAACAAAACTACCCTAAAATAAAATGTTTAAAGAATCAAGAATGTAAAAATGCTTTTATAAATGGAATTGTGATTTTTAATTCTAAAAATATATGTTTGAGAGTTTTTTTCTTTTTTCAAAGCATTGAGCATTTCTTTGTGAACTGATGGGAAAACCATAGGGACCTCCGGACTACCTCCCGAGTACTAACTCATTTCGGTCCTTTGTAGTGTAGGCTTGTGCCACTTCTATTGTTTTTCCTTGCTGGATCAACTCTCTAGTCATGACTCCATCGTCCACCAGCTTCTTGATTTTTTTATTAACGACCCCAAATTTCTTAGTGTCATGCCCCAGCGCCTCAATGTAGAACTCATATATACCTTGACCAGATAAGGCCATATCTTCGAGATGGAATACTCCGAATATCTCTAAATATGTACTTGTTCGAGGAATTTTTCTCGGTGATTCGGAGGAATCTACCTGTCTTCTTCTCTTACGATCACGATAACCTTCGAAAGTGGTACTCATTTATCTTTTTCTTTCCTTCTGCTCCTAGGAAGGTCTGGTCTTTAAACTTAGGTCCCGGAGTGCATGTTTGTTTCTCTCTCCGAATGTCATGAAGTCCTCAAAGCTGGCCTTCGTTTTCTCGAGCATCTTATTAAAGATGAAATAAGAAAGGTGGTATGGAAGTCACTTTTCTCTTCATCTACGGGAGGCTGCACCTGGGTCGCTAAACACAGACACCTCAAAGCACATTCCTTGAAGCTTTCATTAGGTTTCATCTTCGTACCCTAGAGATACTGACGACTTGGTGCTGGGTCCAAAGCATATCATATCAGGGTAGGTCTTACTAGACTGTCGGGGAAGTAGTGGATAGGCAATTTTTCAATGCAACCCTCCATCTTTTTGCAGAATATGGTCGAGTGAATATTGGGGTATCTTGTTCCGTTATCATGCACAAATCTGGGAATCTTTGGAATCTGGAGGAACGACCAAACCAGGGTTCAAACAGAGTTTTCTTGCATCGAAGGCATCAAACTTCTTATTTTTTCTTTTTTCCTCTCGAACCCATCTTTTAACTGCTCGAATCTTGGTTTTTGAGTGTCTTCAATTCTTTTATCCATGATAAAACCCTAATTGGTCTTTGAATTACTCCTCATAAAGTTTATGCCAGGTAATAATAATGCAAGGTAATGATAATGTCATGTAAAACATGCCAGGATCGTGCTAAGCAATGCAATGCAATCCTAAAATATAAATATGAATGCAATAAGGTATTGATTCCAAAAGTGATCCCATAGAACGGTGTTCATTGAGGCCAAAAGGTTTCATTATATCAGATATTAGATATTTACAGTTACTGATAAGCTTCAGTGCCTACTTTCTTAACTTCATCCAATAGTCCGGTCAGCTTGCCTATGTAGTTCAACACTTGGTCCTTGTTCTGACTAAGCCTGCCACCTTGTTGAACCGCCTTACCTGCTCGAGTAATATCGATCTTCGGGTCTTCATCCATCCCCTGCTTAGTCTTTCGTAGCTTGGAAGTTGCCCTTTCCAGCTGAAGAGTGTTGGATTGTCATTGCTCTGTCGTAAACTTGTTTCCATAACTCTTGTTAATGGCTAAGTTATTCTGTAGCTCATCTCTGGAGACTGTCGCACCAATTCCCAATTCCCTCAAACTTACCTGATAATAGCCTGACTTGATTCTCGCTTGACTAGTTTCTCTTCTTCCAATATTCTGAGTCGTCTTTCAACTGGACAATACCGTTCATCTATTCTTTAAAGGTGTCCCAAGATGATATTCTTAAACACTCAGGAAAGCTTCTGGTGATCATTCTGCAAATTCAATTTTATCCAAGTTATCTCTCTCTTATCTGAGCTGGCTGAACTCGAAAGAATATCCCTCTCCTGGGATGCCCCTATCTCCGGTCTTCAAATTTAACTCGCTTGAGTGACCCACTTCGGCATTACTTGAACTTTGTCCTGGATATCGATTCCTCCTCAACTTTGCCCCTCGGGTGATTGTTAGCTCACTATAGAATTGGGGAACTCCGTCTTCGAAACCTAAAATCCTCATCGCGATAAGATCTTGAACTCATTCCTCAGGGCCCCGCAATCCTTAATACCGTGACCCAAACTTCCTAAACGGTAACTGCCTCTAGCACGTGTGTCGTAATCTCTCGGATAAGACGGTCTCTTCGCTAGAGACTTCACCGAGGTAATAAGGCTCTTGTCGATGAACATTAGGAGTAGTTCGGTGTGCCTCACAAGAATCGAGATATACTTTTTTTCATTACTTGCTTCTCAAGTTTCTTCTGGACCGAGCTCTATTTTTTGAAAGCCCGACTCAAGCATACCTTCCACCTATTTATTGATGCAGATCACAAAAATGGTTTAATTTGTCGTATTTGGCTGACTTGGAGGTAGAATTCTGACTATCTCGCTCTCTATTCTGATCCGTAATCGGTTCTTCTTTCGGTTTGATGGATCGCTTACCTTTCATCAAAGTATTCATCTGATTCATCACGTCTTCCCTCTGCTTCTTTCAACTCTTGCAATTTACTTTGCTCATTACCAGTATCGTGTCTCCTTACCGTGTCTGACCTGAAGTCTTCAGATGGTTCCTCTTCTATTGTCTCCGATCTTGTTCTGGGACAAAACCCCGGATCCATGCCCTCTAATATCTGACCAGACGACCCTCTGCCAATTATGAACGATTTCTGAGATTTGAGGAACCACTTCGGGAATCAATGCAAGAATACATGCAAGTGCGATGTTGATTCTCGAGCAGTCTTTAAAAACTTTCAATAGAGAAAATGTCTATTTGCCAGAACTTAATAATGAATTACAGGTAACAATTGGAATTATTTTGGAGACCTTAACTTCGGAAAGCAAAACATGTGCTCCACGTCTCGACGTCGTCTTCAGGATGATGGATGACTTCGTCTTCTTCTTTTATTCTATTCCATGGACTCGTGACGTCATGATCTTTATTTTTGTGGCTTCTGAAAAGGACATCAGACAATATATTTTCTTCTGTAGATCTGGGTACGTCTAAACAGGGACGGATTCTATCGATCCTAGGGGAGTACTTTAAAACTTTTTGGCGATTGGTCTTTGCTCGGCCTAACTTGATACTGTAATACTATCGTTTCTGGCAAACCAGACTTTTTCTATTTTGAAAGCCTTTAAAAGAACTGTTCTTGAATCAACAGCATGTCATAATATGCAACATGAATGTAAATAATGGCATTGATTCCGCTGGTAATCACCATTTCAAACGACTTTCATGGGAATTAAAGGGTCCAGATTACAAAAAGGTCCATATTACAAAAGGAGTCCCTATTACAAAAAGAGTCCCTATTACAAAAAGTCTTAATTAAAAAACAAAGTTCTACACATAAGCCCTAGCTCTACCTCTTAGCTCCTCGATAGCTCTGTGCAACTTGATAAACCTTGGTGCTTCTTCTATGTCCGGGGTTACGAAAGGTCGGAGAGCCACGACTTCGGTAGCTAAGTCATTCACACGCCTTGCAACTCGTCGTATGTCCACCATCAGGGTCTCGTGTGTATACTTTGGCACTACACGCTCATTCGGCAAATTGTTACTTCCGATCTGTTGAGTAATCTCTGACCGATGTCACGCGTCTGGATCGATGCAGTCCTTCCTAAGACACCTTTTTTCCATGATGAAAGATTTTCTAATCGGGCAAACCACTTGAATCAACGCCTCTATGTAATGTGGATGCAATGATAATGCAACAAAAGTATGTGTAAAATAAAAATAACAAAAATGAGTTAGTACCGGATAAAAATAATAAATACATAAATAAAAGGACAAATAAAATAAAATAAGGTAAACAAACAAAAAAACCCTATTTATCCCGTCTAAAACACCTGAGGTTATCCGCATGGCTCTAAAGGGGTGGGTTTCTATATGTTCTCTACATGCAGTCTTGGTTCTATGAGGTACCCGAATTGTCCTTGCTATCCCCTACTAAGAGTAGCAAGGCCCCCGATCATCACCCATTATAGGCTCCTTTCAACCGGGTTCAATTCAGGGGGACCCATTCGCTTATGCCCGTACGAAGGAATGATATCCTTACGAAAGCATAAGGTACTCGAGCCCCGAAGGTACTTGCTAGGCCCATACGGGAGAACGATATCTCCACGAAAGCATTAGCGTTTTCCCCCCACTTAAAAGACGGGTTTATATGTCATATTTTAAATGCGTTAAAATAAACGCGCAATTATAACCGAATGTTAATTTAATAGTCACTTTAACCCGGAATTTCTAATATTAATAAAGCAATAATTATTTTAAAAAGCTTGACCCTCTTCTTGTTTTCGAAAAATAAAAAAAATCCCCAGCGGAGTCGCCATCTGTAGCAATGTCCTGTTCGCTAAAAAAAACAATGTGTATTTTATCTTATATTTTGTTGTACTTTGAAAATATTGTTGTAGCGATGTCCCCTTTCGCTAAAAAATAGGTTTTCGAAGTGTTTGTGGTTTTTTCGGGTATTAAAATATTTATTTCGTGGGATTTTAAAAATATCGTATTTTATTTAAAGAAAGGGAGTCGCCACCGGCCACTGAGGTAGGCCGGACACTATAAAATCAGAGATTTGAAAACTATTGGGTTTGGGAGTCGGTTACGGATGAGGAAGGATTAGCACCCGTAAAAAATGAGTGATTACAATGTTACTCCCTTCAACCCCCCTTATTCGGCATGGTATGACCCCAAGGCCCACTGTGAATACCACGCCGATGTCACCGGCCATACTATTGTGAACTGTATAGCATTTAAAAAGTTTGTTCAAAATCTGATCAATATTGGAGTTCTGAAGTTAGGGGAGCCCAGTACCGCCAATAACCCTTTGCCTAATCATGATGGTCAAGTCGTAAATGCTGTTGAGGAAGGGGGTGTAAGAATGGCTAAGGCAAGCGTGTCAGAAGTCAGGTCCCCCATGAGATGGGTTTTTCAGCAACTATGTATGGCTCATCCCATCGACTGTGGAATGGTAATTGTGAAAAAGGGTTGTGGCCCTTATTGCGAATACCATCAGTCGAGGGATCATCAGATCCAAGATTGCGTGGAGTTCCACCAAGTAGTCTAGAAGTTGATGGATGGTAAAGTAATTAAATTTTTTGATGAAGAAGAAAGGAGCAATGATTCAGAAATTTGCACATTAGATGCTCCATATTCCAAATACAGTGCGAAGAGGCCATTTGTCGTCGGCCTTAAGCCCAGTCAAAAAAATGCACTACGAGAAGAAAATCCCATGATGGCCCCAAAAATTATAATTTCAGCCCCAACATCCTTTCCCTTTAAGGATACCCAGATGGTGCCATGGAACTACACCGCCAATGTCTCTATACAAGGAAGTTCTAGTTCACAAGAAAAGAAGAAACCAGTTGAGGAGATGAAGCCTGCCAAAGGAGAACTAGTAAAGCTGAACACCGAAGAAATAAATTATGTGGGGCATTTCACACGGAGCGGTTGATGTTATGCTCCTGAAGCTTCAAAGGTAGTAGAAGAGATTAAAGGAAAAGGCAAGGCAACTTAACCCGAACCTATGAAGATATTTGGGGAAGAGCCACCCCCGAAACTTAATAAGCCAGTGACCGAGGCTCAAGTTCAGGAATTTTTGAAGTTCTTAAAACACAGTGAATACAGTGTGGTAGACCAACTCATAAAACAACTGGCCTGGATTTTAGTACTTGATCTACTATTGAATTCAGAAAAACACCGTGAGGCTTTGTTGAAAGTGTTGAATCAAACTTTTCTCGAGAGAAATATTTCGGTTGATAAGCTTGACCAGATCATCAGATATATCACTAATTGTAATCATATCACCTTCAGTGATGATGAGATACTAGAAGATGGTACAGGATCCAATAAGGCCCTCAATATCACTACCCACTACAATGGTCACATACTACCGGGGGTACTCATTGACAACGACTCTACACTAAATGTCATACCCTTAGCTACTCTGCAACGCTTGCCAATTGACAGCTCACATATGAAACCTTTCCAAAATGTCGTGCATGGATTTGATGGGACCCAAAGAGAAGTGGTTGGGAAAATTGAAGAACCCTGCTCATGGCCCAATTGAATATGTTGTGGATTTCGTGGTCATGGACATCCAGCCATCCTACAACTGTTTATTAGGGAGACCGTGGATCCATTCCGCTGGAGCTATCCCATCTTCCTTGCACTAGAAATTAAAGTTCATCATTGAAGGAAAAATAGCAACAGTCTATGCCGAGCAAGATGTTGTGGCTTCGGTAACTTCAGATGCTCCATATATTCCTACTGATGAGGAGGCTTTGGAATGTGCCTTCAAGGAATTGGAATTCGTTAATGCTACCTTTGTTGCTCAGGGAATAGGATCCCATGCCCGAGATTGTCAAATTGCACTAAGATGGTAGTAACGAAAATACTAGGAAGATGAGCGAAAAGAGGAAGAGGTTTGGAAAAGATCGTACAAGGACGTCTGTGACCTATAAAGGTTATCTACAAGTATGATCGTTTTGGGCTTGGACATAGGCCTAATTTTCTGCAAAAGAAATAAGATTGGAAGAGAAGAGAAGAACAACGGAAGGCCCAACTTAGAGGAGAGGAGATCTTGTGGGCTCCAATCACTTACACGTATATGAAAAAGATTTTTGTGTCTGGTGGAGTCGTGAATCCTGGCCTCAAGGTCCAAGAAGCTAATCAAGAGAACAAGAGGATCCTCAATGAGGAGGTTATCAGCGAGGCTATGGAAGTAATGGATGTCAATGTGATCTCTGAAGGTGACAAGAACGTTGAACCTTTGGACAAGATCTGCCCATGCTTCCCGAGCGAAGAGCTTAGCAATTGGACCAGCATGGATCTGCCCGTAGCTTTTAGGTTTAAATCAGAGTAATGCCTAGAATCATCCTATTGCTTTTGGCCCGAGAGTAATAAGAGTCTTTTGTAATAGGGCTACTATGTCAATATGTTTTTATTTTCAATGAAAATAATGCTTTCTATGTTTCTCAAATGGCAAACATAACACTCATTTCATTCATTATTCATTCATTCATCACTTATTCTTTCATTACTTATTTATTTATTTATAAGCTATTTCTATTCTCAATACCTATTTCTAAACTCGTGCAAGTCCTTAAATATTAACTGTATGAATAATTTTGGGCCTAATCCCGGGATAGATTTTAAACAACCCTCGTGCTCGGCTGAAATAGATAAGGGGATGATAAAGAGGAATATGAGGTCCCAAATGAATTGCTAAGATTGATGGCTAGTGAAGAGAAATAGATTTTCCCCACCAAGAAGAATTAGAAATTTTGAATTTGGGAACCGAAGAAGAAAAGAAAGAAGTGAAGATTGGTACCACGCTACCATCGAAGGTGAGGCAAGAGTTCGTGGAACAACTTTCAAAATTTAAAGACGTGTTTGCATGGACATATCTAGACATGTCGGGTCTAGAAACGAAAATTGTAGTGCACACAATCCCGATAAAGCCAGAATACAAGCTAGTGCAGCAAAAGCTCCAAAGAATGAGACTGGATATGCTGTTAAAGGTTAGGGAGGAAGTAAAGAAACATTTTGAAGCCAGATTTTTGAAGGTTGCTAAATACCCAGAGTGGGTACCCAACATAGTCCAGGTGCCTAAAAAGGATGGAAATGTGCATATGTGTATGGATTATAGGGAACTCAATAAGGCAAGTCCTAAGGACAATTTTCCCTTGCCTCACATTGATACCCTAGTCGACAACACTACGGGGCATTCTTGGTTTTCTTTCATGGATGGCTTTTCAGGGTATAATCAAATCAAAATGAACCCCGAGGACATGGAAAAAACCACCTTTATAACTATGTGGGGCACATTCTGCTATAAAGTCATGCTGTTTGGATTGAAGAATGCTGGGGCAACTTATCAAAGGGCCATGGTTACCTTGTTCCATGATTTGATGCACAAGGAGATTGAAGTGTATGTGGACGACATGATAGCCAAGTCTCGAACTGAAAAAGAACATATTAAGAATTTATGGAAGCTCTTCCAAAGGCTAAAAAAATATCAGTCGAAGCTCAACTCGTCCAAGTGTACCTTCGCAGTCACATCCGAAAAGCTCTTAGGTTTTGTGGTTAGTCGAAGAAATCGACCCCGACAAAGTGAAGGCAATTCAAGATCTGCCGCCACCTCAAACACAGAAGGAAGTTCGAGGATTCTTAGGGAGGCTCAATTACATTTCTTGGTTCATCTCCCAATTGACCGAAAAGTGTGATCTTGTTTTCAAACTACTCCGAAAGAATAATCTGGGAAGATGGGATGAAAATTGCCAAGAGGCCTTAGAAAAGATTAAGAAGTATCTGACCAATGCCCCGATCTTGGTAGCACCGGTACCGGATAGGTCATTAATTCTGTACTTGACAATGTTTGATAATTCAATGGGATGTGTATTCATACAGCATGATAAGACAGGAAAGAAAGAAAAGGCCATTTATTACTTAAGCAAGAAGTTCACCAAGTGCGAGTCGCGGTGTCCATTGATCCAAAAGTTGTGTTGTGCCCTAGTATGGGCTACTAAGAGACTCAGGCAATACATGTTGTATCACACTACTTGCTTGATTTCCCGAATGAATCCATTGAAATTTCTGATGGATGCACCAGCGCTAACCGAAAGAATGGCCCGTTGGTAAATGTTGTTATCCGAGTTTGATATTGTCTATGTGAGCCAGGAAGCAGTAAAAGGAAGTGTGGTAGCATATCTCTTGGCAAGCCTTACCTCAGATGACTATGAGCTGCTCGATTTTAGTTTTTCCGGATGAAGACTTGATTGGTACTTTATTTGAGGAAAGGCCCACAAAAAAATCTTGGAAGCTTTATTTTGATGGGGCATCCAATGCCTTAGGTAGTGGGATAGGGGCAATATTAATTTCCCCTGAAGAGGTCTACTATCCCTTTACCTGTAGGTTGAAATTCTTTTGTACAAACAACATAACTGAGTATGAGGCTTGCGTCAAGGGACTTCGGGCAGCCATAGAAAGAAAAATCAAGGTACTTCAGGTCTTGAGGGATTTGTCCTTGGTGATCTACCAGCTCTAGAAAGAATGGGAGACGAGAGATCAAAAATTAGTCAAATACTATGATCTGAGCCAGGACTTGGTTAATAATTTTAAAGAAATCAGCTTTGCTTACCTACCAAGAGAAGACAATCAGATGGCTGACGCCTTAGCGACTTTGGCTGCCATGTTTGAGGCGAGCTTGACTGCTGAAATAAAGCTGATGGAGATGTAGATTTTTTAGGTGCATGCTCACTGTTATAATTTGGAAGAGGAGGGGGATGGTAACCCATGGTATTACGATATCCTTCAATACATCAAGTTCCAAGTTTACCCAAAGGATGCCAATGATAATGATAAGAGAACCATTAGGAGGTTGGCTTCAGGCTATGTCCTTGACGGAGAAGTTTTGTACACGAGAAGTAAAGATCAGGTTTTGTTGAGATATGTCAAAACTTGAGAACCTGAAACCATCCTAGCCGGGGTACACGATGGCTTGTATGGGACCCACGGCAATGGTTTCTCAATGGCTAGAAAGATCATGAGATACGATTATTTATGGCCTACCATGGAGGGAGATTGTATAAAATATGCAAAGAAATGTCACAAATGCCAGATCTATGCCAACAAGATACACGCTCCGCTGGTACCACTTCACACTATAAACTCACCATGGCCTTTTGCTACTTGGGGCATGGATGTTATCGGTCAAATACACCTAAAGGTTTCTAATGGACACCGTTCTATCTTAGTGGCCATCGATTACTTTACCAAATGGGTGGAAGCTGCCTCTTATGCTAGCATCACGAGAGCAACCGTATGCAAATTCTTGAAGAAGGAAATTATCTTCCGTTACGGTTTGCCATAAAGAATCGTCACCGATAATGCTTCCAATCTAAACAATAAGAAGTTGACTGAAGTATGTGAACAGTTCAAGATTGTGCACCACAATTCTACCACTTATTGTCCCAAGATGAATGGGGAAGTTGAGGCGGCCAATAAGAATATCAAGAAGATCATAGCCAAGACTACCGATACTTTCAAGGATTGACATGAGAAGCTGCCATTTGCATTGTTTGCTTACCGGACATCTATAAGGACCTCGACAGGGGCAACGCCGTATTCTTTGGTCTATGGCACAGAGGCGGTACTCCCTATCGAAGTGGAAATCCTATCACTAAGAATTTTGAATGAGACAAAATTAGATGATACCGAATGGATGCAAGCAAGGATTGATCAGTTGAACCTCATTGATGAGAAAAGACTAAGGGCAATCTGTCACGGCCAAATGTATCAGAAGAGGATGATGCGTGCCTACAATAAAAAAGTCTAACCAAGAGAGTTCTAAGAGGGGGATTTAGTGCTCAAGAAGATCTTGTCAATTCAAAAAGACTTTCGAGGAAAATGGATGCTTGACTGGGAAGGGCTTTATGTTGTTAAGAAGGCTTTCTCGAGAGGAGCATTAATTCTAGCAGAAATAGATGGGAAAGAGTTGAGCAATCCCGTAAATTCAGACTTCGTCAAGAAGTATTATGTTTGAGAAGGAAAAAAAAGAAGAAAAAGGAAAAAATTGAGTGACAACCTGAAATGGCGCTTCGTAAAATGAAATGTATATGGTGAAAACCTAAAAGGGCGCCCCATGTAAAAAAAGGAGGGTTCAAGATGAAAACTCGGAAATGGGCGTCTTGAAACCAAAGGAAAATCTAAATTGAAAATCCAAAAAGGACGGTTCAGATGAATTTTGAGGATAGGCATCCAACCGATAGGCTCCGATACAATATAACTACCCCATTTCAGTGTTACGATGAAACTTCTTTTGGGCTATTGGGAATTTTAGTCTAGCATAGGTAGTGAGAGGTTTACCACGGTTGATGGGCTCTCGCATCATTCATACAGTCGATGTTCAAGAATGTTGCACCCTATATTACTTATATGTTTTCTTGTTTCTCATGTTTGCCTTGACTTTCAAATTGTCCTAACATCTCTTATGTTAATAAATAAATATTTCATTTCCTCACTTCTTTTATTTATTTCATGAGCATCCTCCAAATAGATTGACATAGATCATTGAAAAACAAAGGATTTCTCGGCATTACTATGATTTAACCCTTTAAGTGCAGGTTGTTCCAAGACAGAAATCGATTCCATTAGAAGGACATCTACCAAAGTCAAGACTAAAGGACATAATATGCAAATTTGACAAGATTTGCCCAGATGACGATGAATGCCCTCCGTATTGAGATTCAAGATAGAAGAGCCAATGGTAAAAACCCGTAAGGGCGCCCAAAAACAAAGAAAAAAGGAGAAAAAGAAAAAAGAAAAAAACAAAGAAGAAAGGGGGAAAAAAGGAAAAAGAAAAAGAAAAAAAGCAAAGAAAAGAAAATATGAAAAATAAAAAAGAAAAAGAAAAAAATGAGGAAAAAAGAAACAAGGAAAGAAACATTAGTCAAAGTGAAAACCCGAAAGGGCGCTTTGAAAGAAGGAAAATCTCTAAAGTGAAAACTCAGAAGAGCACTTTAGAACAAAAGTTTTGGAGAATATAAGGTTCAAACGGGAACTGAGTTCGGACACAAAGGCTGACAACAAGTGTTCCAAGATGAGAAGAAAATAAAAGAAAAGACGAAGCGGGAAGCCAAGAAAGAAGGTGTCTGAGCATTAATCATGCATCATGAATAGTTAGGCATCCTTAAGCTGGGAGCATACTAACTAGCATCATCAAATCATTGTGTTTGTTTCTTTCAGGTATATGAAAAACAAAAAGAACCTGATCCTAGGAGTCAAGAATCATTTACTGACATTCCACGCCAAGAGGATGAAGATCGAAGGCACTCTAGAAGACTCAAACTAAGATGTTTGGTGTAAAGATGAGTAGCAATCGGGGCATCATCGAATGGGGTCCTCAAGACGAGGTATCATTCAATGCCAAGACGAGGGAGATCGAAGGCATTCCAGACGATTCAAAGTGAGATGTTTGATGTCATGACAACCAGAAAAGCAAGGTATCAGTTTTTAGGGTCCTCAAGACGAGGTATCGCCCTATGCCAAGACGAAGAAGATCGAAGGCACTCCAGAAGACTCAAAGCGAGATGTTGGATGTCACGACGACCAGAAAGCAAGGCATTAATCCTCAAGATGAGGTATCACCCTAGGCCAAGACTATGAAGATTGAAGGCATTCTAGAAGACTAAAAGTAAGATGTTTGGTGTCAAGACGACCAAAAATCGGGGCATCATCGAATGGGGTCCTCAAGATGAAGTATCATTCCATGCCAAGACGAGGGAGATTGAAGGCATTCCAGAAGACTCAAAGCGAGATGTCTGATGTCACGACAACCAGAAAGCAAGGCATCAGTTTCCGGGTCCTCAAGATGAGGTATCACCCCATGCCAAGACGATGAATATCGAAGGCACTATAGAAGACTCAAAGCGAGATGTTTGATGTCAAGACGACCAGAAAGCAAGGCATCAATCCTCAAGATAAGGTATCACCGTAGGCCAAGACGATGAAGATCGAAGGCATTCTAGAAGATTCATAGCAAGGTGTCGTTTGGTGTCTAGATGATCGAGGATCAAGGTACCATTTTAGGAGTTTCATTTCTTTGGGCCTTACATGGGAAGAATTCAGAGTTCTGAAGTTTTTGAAAGAGGAAGGGTGAACGATTCTATATAGGGAGGACTAGCAACTCGGAATCTTCAAACAGGAAAGTCGGATAAAATTAGTGCTTATGGTCTTTGCTTATTCTTGTTCTACAAGGATAAGCAAAGAGAGGCAGCTGTAATCACTAATTTTATCTGGGATTTTTAACCCGTTTCTTCTATTTTTGTTTTTTAAAATAATGAGCTTTAGTTATAATTTCCTTAATATATATTTAACTAATATTATATATATTTTCTGAAAACAAGAAAACAAAAATGATACTATTTATATACTATATTTTTTACTATTACTAGGATATATCATATGTTTTAAAAAAACCCAAAACATTGCTATTATTATTAGTTGTTATATTTTATTATCTTTCGATTATAAGTTATTATTATTTATTTGGGTTAGTATTATATTTATTTTTTTCGGTTATGGTTACTATTATGTTTATTGTTATTATAAATTATTATTATTATATTGTTAGTATATTATTATATTGTTATTGTTATTATATTAAACAAATGTATTAAAAACAAACAACAACAAAAATACAAAAAGCCCAATTAAATTTTAAATAAATAGAAGTCTATAAATAAAATGTATAATAAAGCTCAATTTTATCCAACAGTCCATTTTACATAAATTAAAAGCCCAATTTTTTAAAAAAAATTATTACAAGTCAGCCCAGCGAGGCCCTAAAAAAAACCCTAATCGGTTAAAAACCCTATAGCACTATCTTTGGTGTCTGCGCAGTTGGCTCCTAGCCGTTAGATCTGGGATAAAACTAACGGCCCAGGATTGAAGGTGATAAGCTTTTAGAGTGGTCACGCGTTCACGCGAGGTTTTCCTGCTCCCTCATGCGCGCGTGCGTTGCACGCGTGATGCTTGGGATTTCCACGCGCATAACGACTGGTTTCCCCTGACGTCTCATCTGCCACAGCCACAGGCCTTCTCTCTGGTCCCCATCCATCTCATGCGGCCACGTTCACATGGAAACCAAAACAGATTAAACATTAGCAAAAAAAATAAAAAAAGGATCAAAAGAAGATCGGGCAAAATGGCAAATATCAAATTCCCAGAAGATATCGGCAGATTTCAGAGCATATCAAGGGCATTTTTTTTCTCTTTTATTAAAAAATGCTTCGGATATATAACGAAATATTCATACATCTTTTAACTAAGTTTGAAACCGAAATATAAACACGAGAACCTTTCAGAGGTATTTACCTCCTCTTCTCCTATACATGCATCTCATATAGCAAGCAGAAACCCTAGATCTAAAAGTTTTTTTTACCTTTACTTTTGAGTCTTCCGTTCGCATCCATGTTCGCTTGCCGGCGACAAACTCACTGCCTCCGGGCTAAAAGGAGTGAGCCGACAACGAGCCTATTTTTTAAGGGGTGAGTCGTTTGGGGAGGGAGGATCTTTGTTTCTGGAGTTTTAAATTCTAGATCTAGGTGTGTGGGGTTTGAATCTTGGGGATCTAGGTTAGGTTTTGTGTTCGGAGTGAAAAGGTGAGGTTTTTGAGTGTGTCGGTTCAGCTCTCCAGCGTTGACGTACGATGGCCGGAGGGGTTTCGCGGCGGCTGGCTCGGTTGAGAGTCACCGAATTCTGGGTTCTGTGGTGTTTGGGATGAACACCACGGTGGCGTTCATCCCAGGGTTGAGAGATTTTGGTTTTTGGAGAGAGGGAAGCTCTAGTTTTATTTTTTTCCAAAAATGGTTAAGGGTTTTGAAATGGCTAAAACTGTTTTTTCCCAAAATATTTCTTTTATACCGGGCCTCATTTTGAAAATGGTTTTTTAGCTCAACAAATCCCTCCGTGTTTTTAAAATTATCCGCCCAAGGACTTCCGTCTTTTTAATTTTCGCTTTAGGTCCTTTGAACTGTTAAAAATGTTTTAATCTCGTCCTGAAGTTAAAACTGATTTGATTTTAAAAATTGGTTTTATCCGAAATTAGTCCCTTTGCATTTTTAATATAGTTTTTTAGGGTTTCTATCTTTTTAAATTACACACGGTGTCCTTCTAGGTTTTTTCGTGTTTAATTTGGTCCTGTTTTTAACTTAATCTTTTTAAAAATCGGTTGAATTCCTAGTTTGGTCCTTCCAGTTTTAGATTTTGTTCGATTAGCCCCCCAATCGAGTGTTAATTTCCCTTTTTTACCCTTTTTGCATGCATTTTTTATATATGTGCTATTCATGATTGATACTTACTGTCTCATTATATTAATGTGTGTAATATGGATAATGTATATATATACTATATAACCTTTTTTTAAATATAATATGTAGCATATAACATTGTTTTTATGTAGTATATAATACATTACGCAGTTTATTTATATAGTACATATTATACGTTTTTATATATTATGTAATTTTAGCAACATAATATTTATACATATATATATATATATGTATACAAAATCTTTTACATTACGTTTATGGCACATCGCTAATGCAACACCCCCTTCCCGTATCCGTACACCGGATACGAGTCGGAAATGTTATGACTTCTTTATTCAAAGATCATGGTAATTTAAAACTTCCATAAAACTTCTTCATGGTCACCTATCCTAAAATTTCTCCAGCCCAAGCACGCTTAACTTTATTTAAAACCGGCATAACTTATTTATCTGAGCTTCATATCATAAATCAACTACCTTAGCAAGCAACTCATCGCCTAAGGTTATTCTTAACCTTGAATCTTTTTAGAAACGCCAATTATCATGAACTCATAACGAACTTTAAATACCAAACACAACTCAAATAGGTTTAGCAATTATACATGTCACTACAAAAATCAAACCTTAATTAGGATGTCATTACTATGATTACCAGTTGACCTTTCCAATATTGATGCAATGCTCTTCTCACTTTCATCTTGATTTACCTACGTGTGCAAAATCAACACACGCTAAGTACGAACTTAGTGAGGCATAAGATGAGAACATATATAAAATACTTTACAGTGCATAATACTATTAAAAGCATGATATCCTTTTTAACATGTAATCTGTTATGCAGAAATGTCTATGCATAAAAACATATTGTAAACTTTATACTTTAAAAGCATATATTCATATTGTAAAGTCATATTTGTACTATAAAAGTACTATTTTTCTTTATGAGCATCGTAACTGCCAACTCAAAAGGTTGGATCTTGACACCATAGGGAATCGTCATAAATGCCAACTCAAAAGGCTGAATTTCGACACTATAAAGCATCGTAACTGCCAACTCATAGGTTGGATTTCGACGCCATAAGGTATCGTCATAACTGTCAACTCAAAGGTTGGATTTCAACACCATAAGGTATCGTCATAACTGCCAACTCAAAGGTTGGATTTTGACACTATAAAGCATCGTAGCTGCCAACTCATAGGTTAGATTTCGACACCATAAGGTATCGTCATAACTGCCAACTCAAAGGTTGGATTTCGACACTATAAAGCATCGTAACTGTCATTCTCAATATTATACTTCCAAGGCAACTTTAAAACAATTCTTGCAATATGACAAGTAATAAATACCATATATACATTTTACATCATGTAAAATATCTTCATAGTGGAGCAGTTCATACTCCAATATGTTCATCAACTTTTCATGGTATAAACCATTTGAAAACATAAAATTATACCATAATCTTTAAAATCATTAAAATAATATATCATGCAAAAACATATATGCACTCACCTGAGCCATTTATTAGCAAGCCTCACTAAATTCTACTCGATCCTTTCCTTTATAGAACCTCAAACCTTCTTTGATTCGGACTTGACTTCATTTATCACATGAATAAGATAAAATATTTGTTAGATTCAAATCTAACATCATCATAAACATGTTATCTTAATATAACCATTCGAATATAAAATTTCCAAATATTTTTCCTTTCTTCCTTGTACTGTTCAGAAACTCATTTTGGGTCCTTAATGATCATTTTTAACTTCCAATAATTCTTCCGAGCTTGTTATCAAACATTTTGATACACAAAGTATTAATTTCTATTTTCTGGCAACTTGCGCTACCTTCAAATATTTACTTACACCGGGCATAATACATACCAGATCTTAATTTCCTTTATATTGGAGAAACTAGTTTCAATAAAGATTCTAACGGTATAAGATAAATAAATTAATAAAATCTACAAAAATTATGAAAATTCTTCAAACTCCCGTTACAGACTGTCCATACCCAAAACTGCTATGTAAATTTTTTGACCTTCAATCAATTAAAAATTCATATCTTTTAACTCGGAACTTGAAATAAGTATCCGTTTTTTGGACACAAAACTAGACGAACAAATCTTTACAACGGTATAAAATTCACCATCTAACCATTTTTATAGAATTTATGGTGAATTTTCAAAGTCATTGTCAGATTTCAATCTTCTACCTAGCTTTCCGTAATAAACTTCTAATTTATACTAACTTCTTCTTATTTTTCCACTTGTCAATTTAGTCCCATTACTTGCTTGAAACCATCAATTCATCATTTCCTTCATCAAATAATTATTCAAAATAATTCCCTCTAATTTTCTTTCTTTTCCAAATGGTCACTTAACTTTGACAAATTGTCAAAATGGCCCCTAATTTAATTCAACATCAGTTTAGCATTCTAACATCAATTTCACATCTCCAACATCATTAATTACATAAATACACCCCAATTTTAGGAAATTCAGATTCGGTCCCTTAAGTTTGAAGCTTGCCGAATTGGTCCCTATAATTTTAACTTAGGGTTTTGCTTCCAAACAACAAATCAAGCTTACTAGATTATTAATCCAACATCACAAACCCTAAATTAAACTTAAACCCATAAACCCTAATCATCTTCATAATAATAAAAATATGTAGAGTTTAAATCCTAACTCAAAAACACGATTTTAACATCATACTGGCTTGTTTTCAACTTGAATTCAACCATGGAATCATAAAATCTCAAAATCCCCAATTTTGTTCATAAACCCTAATTTCTTTCTCATGTAAATTCTCATCAATCAAGCATGGATTCCATGAATTGTTGATATCAAAAGATAGAGCTTGAAGAGTAGAACAACTTTTTAGTTGAAGTGATTGCCTGAAAATCGAGTTTCAGGGCTTGAATCGAGCTTGGAAAATTTTTCTCTTTCTTTCCCCAACTCTCATGTTTTTGGGCTGGAAAAAATGAATATTTTGTCCATCTTTTCACCATTAAATTACACTTGTAATATATAAATGAATTCTAAATTCATTTAAATAGGGAAATTACCAAAGTGCCCTGTTATCCAACGGTTGAGATTGATCTTATCATCAATCAAGGGCCAAGATTTAAATCATCAATTTCTTCTTCCAAAAATAACCCTTTTAACTTCAAATATTTCAAAAATGCCATCCTTGCCAAATGACCAACTTGCCCTCCAACTATTCTTTATTTACTAGTTTGCCATTCTTGTAAAAATCTAACTGAGTCTAGTTGGAATCCAACCAACTACAATAAAATACTCATAAAATAGTATTTTATAACTTTTCCATAAATTTTGGATCTGTCTTTAAAATTCCAATTCGATCCAACAACGATTTCCAAATTTCTCAACTTTATCGCTTTATAGCCATTAATACAAACTCCGTACGAAAAATTTGGGTAACACGGAAAGGTCACTCTTGGGGGTGAACTATTTATTTACGGGGTTAAATACACAACCTTTGAAAATTTCACTTTGGTCCCTGAACTTTTCCAAAGTTTACACTTTAACCCCCAAACTTTCAAAATTTTCATTTTTGTCACTAGCCAAAAATTGGGATATTACAATTAATTTTTGATATTTAAGTTTTATTTGTTTTTACCAGTATTTATGTTTATCTGCTATTATGTAATTGTGCATATCGGATTTATCTTGTTGTTAATGTGGGGTCTTTTTATTCAACGGTAAATGCGGCCAATATCAAACGTAGTGATGGTGGTCTTGCCTTTTACTTTTGAATAACGGGATCCTTAAAATAGACTCGCATGTATAACCGGATTTTAAATTAATCGTCACTTTAATTCATAAAGTTCAATATTAACAAAGCGGTAATTATTATTTTCTTTTTACGGTACCAATTTTTGGGCGGTATGGGGTGCCAAAACCTTCCTCATCCATAACCGACTCCCGAACCCCATTTTTGATCGAATCTTTAGTTTTATGGTGTCTGGCCTACCTCAGTGGCCGGTGGCGACTCCGAGTTGTTTTATAGTTTTTTTCAAAAACACTAAATTTTAAAGAATTTCCCTATCTTTTTAAATATTTCTGAAAAACATAAAGAAAATTAAATTATGTACTTTTAGCGAACTTGAAAATTTTTAGGTCGCTATAGATGTATGTAAGCTTATAATCGAGTTAAGATTAATAATGTGTATGTATGGAAAGGAATTTTGTGTGTTAGTGGAAACAATGTAATACCTTTTTTTTGAAGAACATAGAAGATAGAGGCATACTAAGAACTAGCGATTAATGTGTATAGTCCATGGCATGTACATACATGTTTGTATATGTAGGGGTGTTACAAGATGTATCAAAACCCCTAAAAACAAGTTATAAAGCATCATACAAGTCCAAAACATCAAATGTAACTTGTCCAAACCAAGGAGTAACTCTCAATTACAACTTGGTCACATTGCCACTTATTACTACATAGCTTTTATAAAACCATACTTGAAATTGGCTTCACCCTTGGATTGCCTCTTGCTTGTTGTCCAAAAGGCCTACTTTTCTGCATTGATGAGAAAGGAGAGTGTAAGCTTAAAAATCCTAGTGAGGGAATCTAAAAAACACTCATCAATGCCTTTAAAACCGTTTTGCTTCCAAATAGGTATTAAAACTCATGCCAAAACATATCATGCTTCTATAATCTTTGCAAATATACATTTTTGAACAATTGCAACACATGTATCATGGATTTCTAGCACAAACCTCGATTTAAGCTTTCTCAAGCTAAAACCTCAAAAATAGCAAGCTTAAAAAGCATCTCATGTATAAACCATATTATAAAAAATGTAATCCATTTCTCATGATACATTATATCATATATTGGCATTCAATTGACCCCAAAACCATTTCCATTCTATATATAAAAACACATTGGATACACGGATTTCCCAAGTAGTTTCTTCGACCACTTCACATACATCCTCAAACTAGAGAAACCCTCAACAGTTATGATGTATAAATCCACTAGCGCGAGAATTGGCACACTCTTGACCCTTTGACCGCTGTGGTTTGCATCATGGAGCATGACACACTCTTAACCCCTCAACACACATGAGACGACTTATTATAGAGCTCTTTAAACCTTATGGGTAGCCAACTATCTCCAATTACTTTTAATCTCAGCCACTTGATAATATATTCTATAAAACCACATTACCTCACTATTTTACATATGCATCAAAACAAACCAATTTCCAATACATTAAACCATGTATTCTAGTATTCTCAAAACTTATTTCATAAACCATTTTTCATACTCAATAATCATCATATATGAACATTTACAACATCTTTCATTTCTAAAACATGCATATAATAGTACATAATCCAAATCATAAACATGCGCATGAGATTATATTTTGCAAAACCGAAAATGAGAGCGAGATCAGTCAATACTTACTTCCAAGCTTAGACAAGTGTTTCAAACTCAATCTAAACTCCCAAAAACCATCTTCAAACCTTTTAAAAGCAGTAAACCACGTTTCCACTCACCGACAATCAAATGCTCCACTAGCCGATGTGAAATCAAGCTTCTGAAGCCTCCAAAACCTCTCCAAAAGATGAAGGATCTATCTCCCCTGTTTTACCCACACAAAAATAGAGGATTAATGCATTTCTATGCATCTCTAAACACATCAGCACATCTCCTCAAATTCACCTCTCTAAAAACCATCAAACGCTTCCTTAAAACATCCAAAAACATCACCAAATTCTACCTAAACAAGGCCCAGCCAAAACCTAACTATTTTAACATCTTAACATCATCAATTAACATCCAAAAACAACAATATACCAACCTTAAACCTCCAGCAACCTTCTAACACCAAGATCACCTCAAAATCTAATTATTTACAACCTAAAAAATTAGCAATTCACTTAGTTTGGGGATTCATTTTATTAATCTCTTCTCATAACATTAAAACATATCTTTTAAATGATATAAATCAATTAGAATCAATTCAAAACCATATCCATATCAAGATTCATCAGATTTCTCATCAAAACTCAATTAAAACCATAAAATCAGGATTTAATCATTAACACATAACAAAAATCAATTGTAAATGATCAAGAACTTGTGAATTTCAATAAAGAACCTTTAATTATAGGAGAGAAATGAAAATCGCCTCTAATTGCTGATTTCTCCCTTAGTTGGCAATATGTGAGTGAAATCTCTAAGAAAGCAAAATAGGATTTGATGTAGAAATCAAAGGAATCAATTAGGAAATCAAATGGAAATAAGAAATAATGATTCCTAAGAATTTTGGAGTAAAGTTGATAGTTTGGCTACTGAGAAAGTTAAGAAAAAGTAGTTATGTAAGAAATGAAATTGGTTATTAAAATCCATTTAATCAAATCTATTTTATTTTCATTTAATAACCTTTTAAAATAGCCTAAATTAAGGGAAAATCTGATTAAAAGATCTGATAAATTAGCTCCTTAAAGATTCTAAGTTTTGACCATTTTACGATTTAGTCACCAAAATAGTTTTGAAACTTTGAATTTTAGAACCAAACTAAAATGTCCCAAAATATGATTTTATTGCTTCAAATCGAGTTTCCCAAAACCCTTAGAATATTAATTAAACAATTTCTAATATTTTTCCATATTTTATTTTAACTAAAAACCATTTATTATGAATTAATTCCTGAAACTAGTTCGGACTGCCTAATTTGGCTCCCCTGAATCGTCTAATCGATCTAGCTAACATCTAGGCCCAAATTTGAGGCGTTACAACTCTCCCCCTCTCAAGAAATTTTGTCCTCAAAATTAACCTGATAGAAAAAGGTAAGGAAACTGGTTCATCATGTCCTCCTTACTTTCTCAAGTGGCTTCCTCCACACCACGATGTCGCCATAACACCTTTACCAATTCAATGATCTTTCCACGAAGAACCTTCCTGGTAGAGTCCAAAATTCTCACTGGTTCCTCATAATAGGTCAAATCCGAATTCAACTCAACCTTCTTAACATGCATTACATGCGACGGGTATGATCTATCTCTGAAGCATCGATACATGGAAAACATCATGTATTCTCTCCAAGTCCACAGGCAACCTCAACCTATAAGCAACTAGACCAACAAGTTCCAAGACCTTATAAGGTCCAATGAACTTGGACTCAACTTGCTCTTACGTCCAAACCTCATCACCTTCTTCTAAGGCAAAACCTTAAGAAACACTCTATCTCCAACTACAAACTCAATCTCTCAATGCTTCAAGTTAGCATATGACTTTTGTTGATCTGAAGCCGCCTTCAACCGATCACTAATAAGCTTCACCTTCTCATTAGTGTCCTTCAGCACATCAGGCAAAGAAACATACTTTTCTCCTACCTCCGCCCAACAAAGTGGCTTGTAACACCATCTACCATACAAGGCTTCATATAAAGCCATTTGAATACTAGTCAGATAAATATTGTTATAGGCAAACTCCACCAACGATAGTTTCTTCTCCCACGTTCCCTAAAAATCAATGATGCAACATTGCAACATATCTTCCAACACTTGGATAATGTGTTCAGACTGACCATCTGTTTGAGGATGATACGAAGTACTGAAATTCAACCGTGTACCCGAAGCCCTATGCAAACACTCCTAAAACATCACTGTAAAGTCAAATCCATATCCAATACTATAGACTTAGGCACCCCATGCAACCTCACAATCTCAACAACATATAATTCTGCCAGCTTATCTAGAGTATACGTCGTATGCACATCCAAAATATGTGCACACTTCGTAAACCTATCAACAACCACCCACACAAAATTCTTCTTTAATGGCGTCAAAGGCAAACCAGTCACAAAATCTATGGTAATTATCTTCCACTTCTATTCTCGAATCCTCAATGGTTGCAACAGCCCGAAAGGAAATCGAGTAGCAAAATCCGCTACATCCTTCTTCAAACCAACCCAAAAATATTCATTCTTCAAATCCTGATATATCTTTGTACTTCTTGGATGCATAGCAAAGGAACTCGAATGTGCTTTAATCAATATAGTGTGCCTTATCTCCTCAACTTTTGGCATAACTACCCGACTCTTGAAACATAAAACATCCTCATGATTAAAACAAAAATCTATCTGATTGTCATCAATTATATCCTTAACATGCGGTACCAACGAATCATCATACGGTTATTTCTGGTTGATTAACTGCAACAATGATGGCTTCACTTGCAACTCAGCCAACAAACCACTATCTCCTTGATTAACTACAACAATGACGGCTTCACTTGCATCTCAACCAAGCAATCATTGCCCTCAGCTCCACCGTAACCTTCTTACTCAAGGTATCAACTACAACATTAGCCTTTCCCGGATGATACTCAATCGTCAAATCATAATCCTTGAGCATCTCCAACCATCTCCGTTGCCTAAGATTCAACTCCGTTTGCGACATCAGATATTTCAAACTCTTGTGATCTGTGTACATAATACATTTTTCACCATAAAGGTAATGCCTCCAAATCTTGAACACAAACACCACTATGGCAAGATCTATATCGTGTGTAGGATAGTTGCGCTTTTACACCTTCAACTACCTAGATGCATAAGCCACAACCTTCCCCCCTTGCATCAACACCCCCAAACCAACATAGGATGTATCGCTATACACTACAAACTCCTTCATCGACTCAGGTCGAATCAAGATTGAAGCTTGCGTCAAAGCTTCCTTCAACTTATCAAAAGCTTGTTGTCTACTCTCTGTCCACTCAAAACTTAACATCTTTTTGCAACAAATTCATCAAAGGAGTAGCAATCTTCGAGAAACCATCCGTGAAGCAACGATAATACCCTGTTAACCCCAAGAAACTATGAACTTTGATCTACAACTTATGTTACTTCTAATTCATAACCGCATCAATCTTTTGTTGATCCACCCAGATACCTTTCACTGAAACAACATGATCAAGATAAACCACTTGCTTAATCCAAAACTCACACTTGCTCAGCTTAGCATAAAGCTTGTTATCCAACAGAATTTGCAATACAATTCGTAGGTTTCGATCAATGATCCCCTCAGTACAAGAGTACAAGAGAATGTCATTAATAAACACTACCATAAATTGATCTAAAAATTCACAGAATACCTGATTCATATATCCATGAAAGTTGTAGGCGCATTAGACAACCCGAACGACATCACTAAGAACTCATAATGCTTGTAACGCGTGCAAAAAGTTATTTTTGGTACGTCTTTATCCTTAACCTTTAACTGATAATACCAGACCTCATATCAATATTGGAAAACACTATAGCACCCCAAAACTAATCGAACGAATCACTGATCCTCAACAAAGGATACTTATTCTTAATCATTAACTTGTTTAGTTTCCGATAATCAATGCATATTCTCATCGTACCATCTTTCTTTTTTTACAAACAACACTAGTACTTCCCACGATGACACACTAGGTCTAATGAAACCATGATCCATCAACTCCTGAAGCTATATCTTGAACTCCTTCGGTGCCATGCGATACGGTACAATCAACATTGGAGTCGTATCCGCATATGTCTTAATACATAACTCTACCTCCCTATCCGATGGTAATCTAGGCAACTCCTCCGAAAACACCCCTGGAAATTCACAAACGGTGCGAATATCCTGGACTCGCACTTTCTTCATACTTGGGTCATAACATAAGCTAGATATGCCTGACCCTCAATCTCCAACAACTTTTGAGCTTCCAAAGCTGAAACTACATTGGGCAAGAATTTAACATTCTCACCCACAACCACCACTTCATAATCCTCATCTTGGTCTCAAAATTAACCACAACCCTATGCCTAGACAACCATTCCATGATTACATCAAAACCATGAAACGACAACTCCATCAAATCAGTCGCAAACACATGACCTTGAACGATCAAATGACATCTCTTAAACAACCTCCTAGGGAATACTATCTCTCCAAAAGAACTAGTTACTCGCATACCCATATCTAACAACTCTATAGGTATATCAAGCAAGCATACATGTTCGCAAGATGTATGAATGTGTATAACCAGAATCTATGAAAGAAAGTAACGGTATGGACTGCAAAGTAAAAGTACCTGCAATCACATATGTATTATTCCTTCCCACATGATGCGCGTAGTTCTTGACTAGCCCACCACCCTTAGGTTAAACCGCCACGGTATGAGCACCTGTCTTTTGACCTTCATCTCTATGCTAGAAATTGTCTCGACCGCACCTATGACCTCTCTGTGGTACAACAACAGGTGCAAAAATCTATCATTCTCTAACCAATTTTGGACAATCACGCCTAATGTTATCTTGCAAACCACAGCTCTAGCATGTACCAAGGGTACCCTAATACTCCCCTAAATGTCGCCCACCACATCTCCTACACTCAGGTGCTCGCTAAAAAGGTGCTCTGACTATGTTGTCCACGCCTAACACTACTCCCACAACGTCTTTGATCAGGATGATACCTCCTATCTCTATGCTTCTTATACCGATCTCTACCAATATCTGACTGCAATCTTTTTCCCCGCATAAGAACTCCCTGATCGAGAGGACAATCCTAGATTTTACTCTATGTTCTTAGCTTTGGAAACCAAGACCTCAAATGCTGTGTAATATGTAGCCAATATATAAATCTTCTATTTCTTAACCATCACGTATCAGAAATGATCACATCGTTGTCGCTCATTAGAAACCAGCTCGGGTGTATACTGGCTCAACCGAACAAACTAAACCTCATATTCTAACACAAACACGCTCCCTTATACTAACGCCATAAACTCCTGCATCTTTTCATCTTGGTAACGAGAACCCAGATACTTCTTTGAAAAATAAGCACAAAAGAACTCCCACGTCACATCTTCATGTGCCATACCCGCAGTAGAAGTCGTCCACCAACTTTAAGCATCCCCTGGAGCAAAGATACTATACAACCCAACTTATGAACATCGTACACTCCATCTATCCAAGAATCCTCTCAGTACATGCCAACCACTCCTTAGCTGCATCATGAGCTAAACCTCTAAACTCAGTACCTCTCAAACTATGCAAATGCTCCAACAAAAGTCCCGTATTAACAACTATCATAGATGTCAGTGCAGGTACTTGCACTATAACTATAGCTGCCTGAAATGCTCTAGTCATCGCCCGGATCAAAGGTGTCATATCCCTGAAAACTGGTCTGTGCGGTGCCTGAGGCACACCACCCTCGACTCCAGCACCAACAGGAGAAATTGGTGCAGGAAGAGGCAACTCATCATTATGTCCATCCATAATACTACCCATATAAGCTCTCGTCTCTCGTCTCGATCCCATTTTGCGAAATATGAGTCTAAAGCATGATAATGCAATAAAACAAAATAATCAGACCAGCTTGAAGCAAGAATCCAAGTCGCACATGTTTCAAAACAAAAATCATTTTATACTTGTAGTAATAAAGCAATGTGTCCTCAAGCTTTTAACTCAATATATCATATTTTGAACATAAACTCACAAAATCATACATCGTGCATGCTATATAATAGCTTCATACAACAACAATACATCAAACAACCATAACCCACTCCCAACAATCATAACCTGGCTCTGATACCAACAAATGTAACCCCCTTAACCCAGCCAAGATGTCAGACCGAACTGAGCGAGCTACATTGGGTTTGCTGAGACAAACCCAAAAGAATTACATTGACAATGGTCCATTTTTCTATTTTTATCTTATCCAAATACATAATTAAGTCCTAAGGTGATCATGCTATCAGAGGTCAAATTTACAACTCAATCAAGCATCGAATTGACATCCAATTCAATAAGATTGCACTTTAGGGACCAATTTACAATTTTAGAAAATTATGAGTACCCTTAAATTCAAAGTTACCAAACCTTAATTAGTTAGGTTTTATGCATACCGATTAAATTTCAACTTAAAATAATCATCCAAACTCATTTAATTGCATGATCAAGAAACATGGACTAAAATGCAAAGATTCAAACTTCAAAAAACATAATACCAGAATTAACGGTCTGCATACCGATACAGTCATTGTCTGTATCGATATGAATGTATTTACAAATGGTTATCGGTATGGTCTTCAAGCGTATTGATATGGGTATTTAATTTTGAAACGAAGAATTCCAGTGGCTAAAGAGCATACCGATACGGTAGCCTATGTACCGACACTATAACCCCCTTGACCCAGTCTAGTCGCAAGACCGAACCGAGCGAGCTACATTTGGGTTTGCCGAGAGAAACCCAAAAGAATTATATTAGAAATAGTCTATTTTTGTATTTTATCTTATCTAAATGCATATTTAAGTCCTAAGGTGTTCATGATGGTTATGGTGAAAGTTACATTCCAATCGGGCGTCGATTTGACATCTAATTGCTCAAATTCGCATTTTAGGGACTAAAATATAATTTCCATTCATTATAAGAATATTATGAAATTAAAGTTACCAATCCTTAATTAGTCACTTTACATGTTGCCAGGTTAAATTTCAACTTAAAATAACCATCCAAACTCATTAAATTGCATAATTAAGAAGCAATGACTAAATTGCAAAGAATACAAACATTCGAAAGCATCTTAATTTAAATAACGACTGGCGTACTAGTACAAGTCATTACCGTATTGCAATGGGTAAAATGTCAAATGCGTATCAATACGGTCCTCAAGCGTATCAGTACGGGTATACTATTTTCAGAAATCAGAATTCTAGTAGCCAAAGGGCGTATTGGTACGGTATCCTGTGTACTGGAACCATGCCTATAATCCATCTATGCATACCGATACGGTTACCAGGCGTATTGGTATGACTAGGAAATTTTGCCCAATTTGAGCCGAGATAGGTCCTCGCGTACCGATCCCTGAGGACCTGTACCGGTACGGACAAACCTGTAATGCCCTATTGGCCCAACTTATGACACTTTGGCTCAATCTAACATACTTCATTCAACATCTAAACATCATACAACTTCACAAACATCAATTTCTCAATCATAGAAACATGGTAGAAGTTCATACTCAACATTGCAAATTCAAGGTAAATTCCTATAAGCATGATTCCTACCCAAGCATGCATAGTGTTTCTCAACCGCTCAACATCAAGTATCAAACAAGTCCAAAACATCAAACAAACTTATACAAACAGGGAGTATCCAAAGTACACCTCCCAAAAACTACTTGGTCACATTCACTCTTATTACTACTTAGTACTTATAAAACCATACTTTGAGAAGTCACAACTCTTGGATCCTCCCTTTCTCACTTGTTGTCCGGTATGGTCTATTTCTCTACATTGATGAGAAAGAAGAGTGTAAGCTATAAGCTATGTGAGGGAATCTCGAAAACACTCATCAATGCAATTAAAATCATTTAATTCAAACCAAGTGTAAATGTATCATGGCAAAAACATCTCATGCTTCAGTAATCTCTTCAAGTATGCACATTTAAATCATTTATAATACATGTATCATAGATTATATCTCTACCTCAATTTAATCTTCATATGCCACAAACTCTATAACAAGCTTAAAGAGCATTCTCATGTATAAATCACATTATACAAACATAATCCATTTCTCATGATACATTATCTCATATATTGGCTTTCAAGTGACTCAAAAATAGTACCAATCCATTTTATATAACACATTAGATACCCGAATTTCTCGAGTGGTTCATACTACCACTTCATATACATCCTCTAACCAGAGCAACGGAACAATTACCCACCTCAACAATTATGATGTATAATCCACCAGCAATAGAAAATAGAACAATTACCCACCTCGACCGTTGCAATTCTCATGGTGGAGCAATGGAATAATTACCCACCTCTACACACATGAGGCAACTTATTATAGTGCTCTTTAAACCCTATGGCTAGCTAACTATATCCGATAACATTTTAATCCCAGCCACTTGCCAATATATTCAATAAAACGACATTACCTCACTATTTTACATATGCATTAAATCAATCCAATTTTAAATACATTAAACCAGGCATTTTAGTATTCTCAAAAATACTTTCATAAACCCTATGCCATTCTCAATAATCATCATACATAATCATTTGCAACATCTTTCATTTCTAAAACATGCATAATACATCGAGTAATCAAAACCATAAGCATATGCATGAGATTTCATTTTGCAAAACCGAAATCGAGAGAGAGCTCAACCAATACATGCTTCTGAGCTTAGATAAGTGTTTCAAACTTTATCTAAACTCCCACTTCTTTCAAACCTTTTTAATAGCAGTAAAACACATTTCCACTCACCAACAATCCAAAGCTAGCTTGCCATTGCGCCAATCAAGCTTTCGAAGCTTCCGTGCCTTCTCCAAAAGCTAAAGGATTCAACTCCCCTGCTTTACCCAATCAAAAACAGAGGGTTAAAACACATCTCTGCATCTTTAACTTCCAGCAACCAACAACACAACTTCACCTCTCAAGAAACCACCAAACACCTCTCTAAAACATCCGAAATCATCACCAAACCTTATTTAATCAAAGCCCAGCCAAAACCTATTGATTCAAACATCTTAAAAACATCAATTAAAATAAAAAAAGTCTTAATTACGTCCTTATACCTCCAGCACCTCTACAACATCAAGATCACACCAAAAACTAACTATAAACAACCTAGAAAACTAGCAATTCACTTAGTTTCGGGATTTCATTGATTAATCACTTCTTCCAACATTAAAATACAACTTATAATAGATATAAACTCATTAGAATCAATCCATAACAGATCCAAAATAGTGTGTATCAAATTATCGACATAAAACTCAATTTAATCATCAAATCCCTGTTTAAACCACACTTCCATGACATAAATCAATAACAAAGGATCAAGAACTTGGGAATTTCATTAAAGAACCTTTAGTCAGAGGAGAGAAACAAAAATCACCTATAATTGTTGATTTCTCCCTTAATTGGCAAAGCTTGGTTGAAATCCAATTATATTTTGCAATAGGAATTAAAGACATCAATTAGGGAACAAAAAGGAAATCAATAGGAATTTATTCTTGAGAATTTTGGAGCGAAAATCTTTGTTTGGCTGCTGGGAAAGTTGAGAGAAAAAGTTGGAAGAAAAGTAGTTACGTAAGAAAGTGATTTTGTAAAACTAAAAATCATTTTATTAATTTTTATTTTATTTTAATAATAAACCAATTAAAAATACTTTTAAAGTAGCATAAATTAATGGGAAAATCTGATGAAAAATATTTGTCAAATATCTCCTTAAAGATTCTATGTTTTGACCCTTTTACGATTTAGTCACCAAAAATAGTTTTGAAAACTTTTCATTTTAGTCACTAGACCAAAATGTCCCAAAATCAGATTTAATTACATCAAATTGAATTTACCAAAAATACTTAAAATATTAATTAAGTGCTTTCTAGCATTTTCCATATTTTATTTTAACCAAAATCAATTTTATAAGATTTAATTCCTGAAACTAACTCGAATTACCTAAACCGGTTCTCCTGAACTGTCTGCCCGATTCGATTAACATCTAGGCCCAATTTCAGGGCGTTACAACTCTTCCCCGCTTAAGAAATTTTGTCCTCAAAATTTACCTGGCAGAAAAATATGAGGAAGCTGCTTCAACATGTCCTTCTTGCTTTCCTAGGTGGCTTCCTCAACACCTCGATGGCGCCACAACACCTTTACCAACTCTATGGTCTTACCACAAAGAACTTTGCTGCTCCAATATAGAATTCTCACCAGCACCTCATCATAGGTTAAATCTGGATTCAACTCAATCTCTTCAACATGCATTACATGCGAAGGATCCGATCTATACCTCTGAAGCATCGACAGATGGAAAACATCATGTATATTATCTAACTTAGCCAGCAACCTCAACCTATATGCAACTAGACCAACACGCTCCAACACCTCATAAGGTCCAATAAACCTAGGATTCAATTTGCCCTTCCGTCCAAACCTCACCACCTTCTTCCAAGGCGAAACCTTAAGGAACACACGGTCACCAATTACATACTCAATCGCCCTTCGCTTCAAGTCAGCATATGACTTTTGCCAATCCAAAGCCGCCTTCAACCGGTCACTAATGAGCTTCACCTTCTCATTGGTATCCTTCAACACATCTGGCAAAGAAACATACATTTCTCTTGCCTCCGCCCAACAAAGTGCCATATGACACCTTCTACCACACAAAGCCTCGTACGGTGCCATTTGAATACTAGCTTGATAACTGTTGTTATAGGAAAACTCCACCAAAGTAACTGCTTCTCCCATGATCCTTAGAAATCAATGATGCAACATCGCAACATATCCTCCAACATTTGGATAACACGTTTAGGCTGACCATCCATTTGAGGATGATACAAAGTACTAAAGTTCAACAGTGTACCCAAAGCTTTGTGCAAACACTCCTAAAACCTCGCTGTAAAATGTGGATCTCTATATGATACAATAGACTTTGGTACCCCGTGCAACCTCACAATCTCTGAAATATACAACTCCGCCAACTTGTGCAAAGTATACATCGTATGCACAACCAAAAAATGTGCACACTTTGTAAACCTGTCCACAATCACCCACACAAAATTTGTCTTTGATGGCGTCAAAGGCAAACCAGACACAAAATCCATGGTAATTTTCTCCTACTTCCACTCTGGAATCCTTAACGGTTGCAACAACCCCGAGGGAAATTGATGCTTTACCTTAAAACATTGACAAACCATACAACGAGTGTAACCCCCTCGACCCAGCCTAGTCGCAAGACCGAACCGAGCGAGCTACATTAGGTTTACTGAAGTAAACCGTGAAGAATTAAACATGAAACTCGTCCATTTTTTCCTTTTATATTATCTAGATGCAAAATTATTATCCTACATGTATATACTGATTTCTCGTGAAAACCCAACTCAACCGGGCGTCGAATTGACATCCAATTGATCACAAATGCAATTTAGGGACCAAATTGCAAATCTGAAAATTTGTAGGGTCTTAGCTCATTTCTAGGTTATCAATCTTTAATTAAACAAGTTTCATGCTCACATGTAAAAAACCAAGTCAAAAAGATCATCCAATCTCATTTAATTGCATCCACAACATTCAAGGACCAAAATGTAAGAAAACAGAACTTCAGAAATTCCAAATAACAAATTTAACTACCACTGTACCGGATGGACAAGGGTGTTTCAATACGCCTTCATTGTTTTAAAACCCCAAAATTCCAGTAGCCAATTTTCGTTCTTATACGCCCCTGTGTATCGAAATACCCTTTATAAAAACACTGTACCATATCGAAACGCCTTCTCGAGTACCAAAATAGTGGCCAAATTTGCCTAGGCCCGTACTGAAATAGTTACCCTCGTACCAGTACGTTAAGCCTGGAATGGCTTACTGTACCAAAATAGGAACACCCGTACCGGTATGCCTGGACTTGAAATGTCCATTTTGCTGGTTTAACATGCTTTTGAACAATCCAAAACATCCTAACATGCCACTAATACACAACCAACATATTCAAGGGTCAAACCACCAAGACAACCTAATTTCAACATCAATTCATGGCATCATACTTTAAATGGAAATCTAGAAGCATGCTTCCTAGAAACCATTCAAGCAAAGCATGAAACTTCAAACCATCACCACAAACAATCATTAATGGCCTTTTACAAACCAAGAGCAATGAAACAAACTTGCTCAAATAGGGAGTTTTACAAAACACCTCCCAAAACATCAACGGAACCCCATTGCCCCTATTATTTATAGTCTATACCAAAAACATACTTTGGTGATCAAGTCTTTTTGTGATCCCTTGCTTCTCGTTGCCTTCCAAGCTTTTAATTATCGGCATTGATAGACAAAGAGAGCGTAAGCACACTAGGCTTAGTGAGGAGTGCTCAAAAACAACACACCATCAATGCATTAAAACCATTTCTCAACAATACATTGAAATCTCATTTCAATCATCCTTTAAAACATTATCATGCCTTGAAAACCATGCACTTAACATCTTTAAAAACCAGCATATTAACCCATATGCAAAATATATCATTAACCAACAACAAATCACATTGCTCATCCTCGATTTAAGCCTTCCCATGCATAACAACCATATGCAAAGCTTGAAGAGTAAACATGTATAAATCACATTATACAACATAAACCTTTCAATGATACATCAACAATTATATTGGCTTACAAGTGATCATTAACCAAGTTCCTTTACCAAAATAGTTCATCGGATACACATACTCAATATCTTAACCGAAAATAGTGATACAATCACAATCGCGGTACCTAAACAACTAGGTACACTTTCAACCCACGGAGACACCAAACCCATATAGCGGTTAGATGCTTAATCCACTAACGGGAGTTTACGGTATTGTATAACCCCTCTACCATTAGGGTACTAGGATGGAGTTTTCGGTACACGGATCTAAACCCCTCAACATCCAAGGTGACTTATTATAGTGCACTATCAATCTTATGGCAGGCCAACTATATCCGATAACAATTTTAAAACCATATCACTTGCCAATATAATTAACCATTAACCATTTACCTCAATGTTTTTAACAAGCATTAACCAAACCAATTTTCCAAAGCAACAACCATGCTTTAAAACACAAGTATAAATCATATATTTACAAGGATCACTTTACCATGTGCATCCTTCAGCTTTTCATTCTTAAAAATAATATCTCAAATACTCTAAATCATGCTTAAATAGTAGGTACAATGTAAATCAAAATAAGTTTATAAAAATCATTTTACACTAGCATGACTGAGAGAGAAAACCACATTTTACTTACTTTCGAGTTTAAACCAGCGTTCAAGCTCAGTTTAAACTCCTATAAACCACCTTTAAACATTCCAAAGCTGGAATCCACGTTCTCATTCACTGATACACGAAACCTTGATTCGCCAACACGAAATTAAGCGTCCGAAGCCTCTAAAGCATCACCGATCACTTTTGGATCAACCTCCCCTATTTTAATCATATTACAACATAGGATTAATGCATCTCAATGCATTCAAAACACTGCAACAACAAATCCTCACGGACTTCCACAATCCACTCAAGATTACCCAACCACAACAACTGAAATCATCATCTAATCCTTTTCAAACACAACCCATCCACAATCTAACAATCTAACACTTCCATAATCATCAATTAACACTTAAAAACAAGATTAATTCATCCAAATACTTCCAGCAACTACACAACCACCACAACTCCACAGAATCACAAATCTAACAACCTAAACAACTAGGGATTCAAGAGTTTTGGGGTTCCATTGTTAAAAACAACTTATCAACATTATAATACATCCAAAATATGATTAAAATAAATCTTCAACATTGGAAAATAGATCCAATACGAATCTTTCACTATTTCACCAAATTCACCCAATTAAATCAATTTATTCAATATAAAAACACAAAATCAGATTATGAACCATAAATCAAGGATCAAACACTTGGGAATAACAATAAAGAACCATTCAATAGAGGAGATCATGGACCATACCCCTATCTCCCTCAATTGGCTTGCTTAAAGCTAAGAAAACACAAGATTTCAATGAGGTTTTGTAAATCAAAGTTAAAGAATCAATTTCAAATCAATAATCTGAGTAAAATAATCTATCACCTATGGTTTTTAATGAAAACTTGAGTGTTTGGCAGAAGAGAAGTGGAGAGAAAGGTTGAGAGAAAAGTTACGTCAATTTTCTTTAAAGTGATAACTAACTTTTAATAAACAAATTCCCTTTTAATTAACTTTTAAAACACATGTTAAAATGACTTAATTGATATGAGAAATCACCAGAAAAAACTTGGTAAAGCAGCTCCTTAAGAATTCTAAGAATTTGATCCTTTTCATTTTAGTCACCTTTAAAAATTAGTTTTCAAAAATCGCATTTTGGCCACTAACAAAAATGTCACACTTCCAAAACCCATTTTCCAAAATTGTTTTCGTCAATATTAATCATATATTAAAATATGATTTTAACTATTTTTCCATATTTTTATCTTACCAAAAAATATTTAGTCCCAAATTCAACTCGAATCCCTAACTCGATCCACCAGACCGTCTAACAAGCCACAAATCTGCTAGGCCCAAAATCGGGGCATTACAAATCTCCCCCACTTAAGAAATTTCATCCTCAAAATTTTACCTAGAGGAAACAGGTGCATAAACTGTTCCAACATATTCGACTTGCGTTCCCACGTGGCCTCCTCAACACTGCGGTGCCTCCACAACACCTTAACAAGATAATTGAAAATGTTAAAGTGTTGTTGGTTTCCCCAGCCATGAACTAATCTTTTAATTTGGCTAGGGGTGTTTGTGATGAACGCTTAATACTTTAGTTTCAGTAATTGAATGCTTTTACTTATTTTCTATTTTACATTTACTTATTGTTAATATATTTAATGCCATACGACAATTGGTATTGAATTCCTACTTGTAACCCTCTTGACCCGGCCTAGTCGTTAATCCCGAACCAAGAAAATCACATTGGGTTTATCAAAGTAAACCCGAAATGACTTACTCGAACTACAGTCCATTTTTTTATCTTATCTATATATATTTTTAATACCTATAGTGTGCATTCAAGAAATGGTTCGATTTTCATTCGAAATAGACATCGATAAGGCACTCAATTGCAAACATAAAAATTTTAGGGACCAAAATGAAAATCTTAATAATTAAATGGACTTATAAATTTTTAGGTTACCAATGTTTAATTAATTAAATTTTATGCTATCATGTTGATTTTCAACTTAAACGGATTACAATTAGGCATCCAATTTAACAAAATACGAAATAAGGACTAAATTGTAAAACTGCCAAAATATATGGACTAACAGATTTTCAAAAGTATCATAGTGAAATTAACTATATTATAAGCATGATTGTAAAATATTAGGTCAATCGGACATCATTTGCCTATTCAATTGATGCAATAACATACGGTGACCAAAATGCAAATAATCTAAACTAGGTAGACCCCATTAACCGAACATATCCAAAATACATAAAAACAACATAGGCATGCTCCTAAAAATTAAGCCATCATAAAACATTAACCATTTTGAAACATTAAATCATAACCATCACAAGTACTTGGTACTAAAATATAACACACATCACACACAACAGTTAATGCTATCATCCAACATAATATAATCTTCAACAAAATAACGTCCCAATGATTAACCCACATTGCCTTATTAAAAATATTTAAAAAAACCATAAACATACTCTTTAATACGCTTGTCTTGGAACCCTTACTTGCCTCGAACCATAACCCCACACTTACTTAATTCACTGCATTGACGGAAAACAAGAGAACGTAAGCATATAATGCCTAGTGAGTGTGCTCAAAAAGGATAAAACGTCAATGCATTTTTAAAATCAAAACCCTTATTAGAAACTCATATTAAAGCAAGTTAAACTCACCATTCCAAAACATTTAAATAAAACATGCTTAATTAAGCCAAAGTAATTTTCTACTAAGTTTGTATAACATGGCATGCATACTAAACCATGTATACAAAGGTTTCTTTTGAAACATGCATGATAACCATATGCAAACATAGCTTTCAAATACCAAGCACATTAAACCATATGCAAAACATGTATCATGGATCTCATGCATAATCCCATATGCAAACCTCAATTTAAGTCATCACATGCTTATTCTTCCAATAGGAAAGCTTAAATAGCATAACATGCATAAATCACATCATAAAAAACATAATTCGTCCATCATGATACATTAGTTCATATATTGGCATTAAAGTGACCCAAAACCAAAACTTTCCTTTTGTAAAAACACATCGGATACATAGATTTCACAAGTGGTTCCTTAGACCACTTTAGCATACATCTCTAATAGGAGCAAATGGTACAATTAACCCCTCAACAATTAAGATGTATAATGCCCTCCAGCAGGAGAAAACGGTACAATCATAATCCTTTGACCGTTGGGGTTCTCATGGTGGAGAAAACGGTACAATCATAATCCCTTGACACACATGAGCCAACTTTTTATAGTGAACTTTAAACCCTATGACATGCCAAATATATCCGATAACATTTAATCATTGCTGCCTGATTTATTCTTCATATTAAATATGTTACCTCACTGTTTTTCATATGCATCATTCAAACCAATTTCTAATGCAACAAAACATGCATTATACATCTTTGAAATCTTTTTTCACAAATCATTTGGCATACTCAAATATCATCAATATAAGATCATTTTCATCTTACTCTATTTCTAAAACATGCACATAACAATAGGTATTAAATCATAAACATAGGCATCAGAAATCAATTTTGCCAAACTGAAATTGAGAGCTAAAACGTATAATACGTACTTTCGAGCTTAGACCAGCATTTCAAGCTTAATCTACACCCCAAAATCACTTTCAAACCTTTAAAAGGCTGTAAATCTCATTTCTATTTCACCAACTTGCCATCGCCTCAGAGCTAACTCCTAATCGAAAATCGTCTGAACGCTTGTC
The DNA here is from genome assembly GCA_019671005.1 of Hibiscus mutabilis. Classification (NCBI taxonomy): domain Eukaryota; kingdom Viridiplantae; phylum Streptophyta; class Magnoliopsida; order Malvales; family Malvaceae; genus Hibiscus; species Hibiscus mutabilis. Next base: position 34,205,875 of record CM033729.1, read on the forward strand.
ATCTTCCACTAAAAAACAAGGGTCAATACAAATTAGATCACACCAAAATAACCACTTTACTAAAATACCTAACGAAATTTAATACCCTATCCTTCAAACAATTACACAACATTATGCCAAAAGGCAACCAACCGCACTTACAGATAGTCACTGGAACCATTTCCCTTTACCATTCTCTCGTGTTTTTTTATTATCACCGTCTTTTATGTATATATAAATATATATGTATATATATATATATTTATACAAACCAAATGAGGGAGCATCATCCCCAAATTTCTCCAATTCCTCATAAGAGCACGATACTCGCAAATAGGGCAGTAGCAGCCGCACCCTTCCCTGCCTTACCATTTGATCTTTCCTTTTTTATTCATCCTTAAAATCCTCACCAACATTTCATCGAACATATATGGAGCACATTAATATATGATCTTATAATTAAATCAACCATTCTACCAGCCATCTCACTCAAGAACTCAAATCTAAATTCAACTAATTAGATTAATTTCTAAAATAATATTATAAAAATAACTTTAGATTATTATTACGCATGCACAAAATATTAGAACTCCATAGAAATCATTAGCTTACTATAATCTATTCAAGATTTATGATAAAATCCTATAATTCCATTAGAAATTAGTTTTAATTATCCCAAAGCATGATAAATCATAAATTAAGAATCAAAATCATGTAGAAAATCATTAAAGAATATTTTCTCACCTTGCTTGATGAAAATCAACTTGAAGATGAACTCTCCTCTTGATTTCCAATAAGAAAAATAGTGAAGATGATGTAGAAATCAAAATCCTTGACCCACAATTATTTAGAAATAATTGGAGACAAAATTGAAGTAGAAATAATTAAGGAATTAAGAAATCCCTAAGTTTTGTTTGGAAGAAAATGAGAGAAACTTAGAAATGTCTTTCTCATCTTTTAGAAAATTCTAATGGTCAACTTTTTTTGTTAAAAACAAGAAAAAGATATGTTTAATCCTTAATTTAATATTTCAATAAAAATACTACTTTAACCCCTTTTTACAAAGTCGCTATTATTAAAACTTTACAACTTTTGCAAAACAATGCCTATCTAATTTAATATTAAATTGATTCAATTATAATTGTCCAAACTAATTTCATCCTTCATTAAAAATATAAAAATATTACTTCGATAAATTTTAAAATTAATTTAATAAGCCAGTTTATTTTTTATAATTAATTAATTAGCTAAAGCCTAACCAAAAATTCTAACTCGATTTTGATAATTCACATGAATCTTCTAGTTGTTTTAGAGACTTAATTAGAAATATCCCTGTAAATGGTAAAACCAATGCAATTCTCCAACAACTTCATAAATTAAACTTACTCGGGTCAAACACAAGATGGGCAAACAAACCTTAATTATAAAAGCACTAATGGTAAAAATCATCAATTATACATTTGAGGTAAATCATCAAAATCCAAAATCTCGACACAACATGCTACAAAACCCATCTTCCCAATTACCTGCATATCGTCTATTAAGAGTTGATTAAACATACCATTACGGACTATTCTCTCCAACCTTCACCCACGGAGAAAGACCGAGAAACACTCAACCACCCATATGATATCCGAGTTCTCGTTATCTCAATATGCACAAAACTTATATGATTTTCATCCAAAAGCATCGTCAAAATATAGAAAAACCGCTTTTACTTGCACCAATCCTTTCTATATCCAACTAGTCATGCATAAACAATTCTTATTTCAATAGTTGTTGCAAGGATCACAACCAATTTCCAAAACTACAGCCAACACCAAAGGCTTCACTTAACCCGACATCAATCTCAATCCATGAAGAACAACTATCTCGATTTAGACACTTAAAACGTCTAATTCAACAGGATATCTCTTGCCACGACTTCGCTAAAGGTGCAATCACCTAAGAAGATTCCTCAATGAATTCTAATAACAATCAACTGAACGCAGAAAAACCACATACTTCTAACACCAACCCTGGTTGCTTCCAATCTAGCACCACATCAACTTCTAAGAATCAACCTTTAGCACCTTCTATAATCTATGAGAACCCAAAGAATCTTCTCGCTAAAGCAAGCTTATATCATTACCTCGCCAGCCTCCGGAAAGTCATCGGTAAGTGTGAACATATGTATGCATGATTACTTATATGCCCTCAAAGATGTCTATGTATATGTATGCAAAACCTTTAATGTTATGCTCAAATGTATGCATGTACGAACAAGTATTTATATATATACATATAATTGTTTTTGTGTTGTGCATGATAAACAATTCACATTTACTAACAACATTTTTGGACCAAACTTACACAACCTAATCACATCCCCAGAACACCTCATTCAGCTTTGCCAAAACTCACACCTACCCTAATTATGAAACAAATGCTTCGCTACAAAAGCTTATTAGAAAATCTAGATTGTTAGTCAAGATTCATCTCGGAACCATTGTACACGAAAATACCACAACCTTTGCTATTCACGAAACTAAGTATTCACAGGATACTCAACTCATCGCACCCTCGAATGTCACTAGTGCATTCCACGTCTATACGCATAACTATAACCTATACCAACAAGCAGTCCTAACACCATTATCATTAGCAACCATGCTGGTGCGTCAAGAAAAGAACTCTTGTAATCCCCTTGACCCGACCTAGTTGCAAGATCGAATCGAGCGAGCTAATTAGGGTTTACCAAAATAAACCCCAAAGAGATAAACATTCGAACTGATCCATTTTTTATTTTATCTTTTCTACATGCATTTTTAGGTCCTAGGGTGTGCATACATTCCATGGTTAGAACCTCAGCTCAATCGGACGTCATTTGGACATCCAATTACTAAAATCCGCGTTTAAGGGACTAAAAGGTAATTTTTGATATTTATGAGGGATTTTACCAAATTAAAGATTACCATTCCTCAATTAGTCATATTACATGCCTTCATGTGAAATTACAACCCAAAATGATCTCTCATACTCATTTAATTGCACAAATAAGAAACAGGGACCAAAATGCAATCATTTCAAACTTCACACAACATCTTAACCAAATTAACTGCCAGGGTTTCGATACAAGTGTCCACCATATCGATACAGTGTTGAAGAACAATGGCATACCGATATGGTCCTCATTCGTATCGGTACGATATGCTTAATTTCTAAAATCTAGATTCCAGTGGCTAAGAACCGTACTGGAACGGTTACCCACATACTGAAACCTTCACTATTTGTAAGCTTGGCGTACCGATACTGTTACCATGCGTATCGGTATGGCTAGGAAAATTTGTTCCATTTGAACCGTGATCAGTCCTCGCGTACCGAAACAAGAGGCGTTGTATCGGTCTGGTAGGACCTGTAATGACCTCTAGGTTCAACATATGACACTTTGGCTCACTCTAACTCCCTCTACGCAACATATAAACATCATATAACATCATAAGCACTCATTCACCAGTCATCGCAACATTCCAAGAGACCACACTAAGCATAGCATCATCAAACATCAACCTAAGGGCATGATTTCTACCTAAGCATGCTTAAAGTTTCCCAACCCCTCAAAATGCAAGTAGAAAGCATCATACAAGTCTAAAACCATAATCCAAACTATTACAACATGGAGTATCTCCAAAATGTAGCTCCCAAAACAACTCGGCCAAATTTATTTCTTATTACTACTTAGTGCGTAATAAAATCATACTTTGTAAAGGTATCAAATCCTTGGATCCTTCTTGCTCACGTGCAGCTCGAATAGCTATTTCTCTGCATTGATGAGGAAAAGAGAGCGTAAACAATAATCTTTGTGAGAGAAACTGCAAAACTCTCATCAATGCATATAAAACCATTTAGATCAAAACATGTTTATAAATCATGGTAAAACATCTCATGCTTCTCATGTCATCACAAAATATGCACATTTAAATCATTTCAACACATGTATCATGGATTCAAACTCTACCTCAATTTAAGCTTCACACCACAACTCCTTTTTATCATGCTTAAAGAGCGATACATGTATAAATTATATTATACAAACATAATCCATTTCTCATGATATATTATCTCATATATTGGCTTTCAAGTGACTCAAAAACAGTAACATTCTAATTCATAAACCACATTAGATACACGGATTCACAAGTGTTTCATACCACCACTTCACATACATACCTCAACTAGAGTAACGACACACTTGTCTACCTCAACGGTTCAAACCGGAGTAACGAAATATTTACCCACCTTTACGGTTTGGATGTATAAATCCACCAGCAGGAGAAAACGGAAAATTTACCCACCTCAACTGCTGGGGTTCTCATGGTGGAGAATACGAACACTTTAACACCCTTCGACACACATGAGGCGACTTTTTATAATGCACTTTCAAAACTATGACCGGTCAACTATATCCGATAACATTTTAAACTCAGCCACTTGCCAATATATTCAATAACCAACATTAAATCATTGTTTTACATATCCATCAAAACCATTCTAACACAATACAGTAAACCATGTATTTACCTATTCTCAAACACTTGTATAAACCAATATGCTATTCTCAAAAACCATCATCAAGGATTATTTACATCATTTTCCACTTTCAAAACATGCATAATACAGTGAGTAATAAATCCGTAAACATGTGCATGAGATTTTATTCATAAAAACCAAAAATCAAGAGAAACTCAACCGATACTTACTTCAGAGCTTAGATAGGCGTTTCAAACCTTATCTAAACTCCCACAACTCCTTTTCAAACCTTTTTACAGTAGTAAAATGTTTATCCACTCACCAACAAACCAACGCTCACTTGCCGATGCATGATTCAAGCCTCTGCAACTGCCATGCCTTCTTCGATATGCAAAGGATTCAGCTCTCCTGCTTTACCAAGTCAAAACAGAGGATTAAGAACACATCTTTGTATCAAAACCCTCCAGCAACCAACAATCTCAACAACACCTTACAAGAATCTACCAAACACATTCTGAAAACCAACGAGAACACCTCATAACCTTACTCAAGCAAAGCCCAACCATCATCCAATAAGTCTAACACATTAACAACATTAATTAACATTAAAAAAATACCTAAACACGACCTTATACCTCCATCAACACCACAACAACCAAACCACACTTTAAACTAACCATAAACAACCTAACAACTAGCAATCCATATAGTTTCAGGATTCCACTGATTAATCAATCCTTTCAACATTAAAACATATCTAAAATAAGATATAAAAAACATAAAACCATCCTCAAAACAGATCCAACTCAGTTTCTAAAAATTTTGCAATAAAACTCAATTTAATTAACAATTCAATGTTTAAATCATAAATCCACAATATAAATCAACAACAAAGGACCAATAACTTGGGAATTTCATTAAAGAACCTTTAATTAGAGGAGAGAAATGAAAATCACTTCTAATTGTTGATTTCCTCTTAATTGGCTAAGATTTGTTGAAATCCAAAGAGGTTTTGCTAAAGCAATTGAAGAAATCAAGTGGAAATTAAAAAAAGGAATTCAATAAGAATTGAATCCTGGAGATTTAGAAGTTGAAATCTCAGTTTGTTTGCTGAGAAAAAGTTGAGAGAAAAGTTTTGGAAAAGAGTGGTTACGTGAGAAAATATTTTTAAGAAAATAAAATATTTTAATTAAATCCTCATAAATTCATTTATTAACCCATTTCAAAATACATTAAAAATGGCCATAATTAAGAATGAAATCTGTTGAAAAAGAATGGGTTAAGAGCTCCTTAAAGATTCTAAGTTTTGATACTTTTTCGATTTAGTCACCAAAATAGTTTTAAAAACTTTCAATTTAGTCACTAGACTAAAATGTCATAAAATCTGAATTAATCCCATCAAATTGAACTTACCAACTTACTTAAAATATTATTTAAGTAATTTAAAACATTTTTCCACATTTTCTTTTCCCCCAAAATCACTTTTATAAAATTAATTTCTTGAAACTATTCGAATTGCCAAAATCGGCTCTCTCGAACCTCCGGTCCAACCCGGTTAACATCTAGGCCCATTTTAGGGCGTTACAACTCTGACCTCTTAAGAAATTTCATCCGCAAATTTACCTGGCGGAAAAAAGATGAGGGAACTACTTCAGCATATCCTTTTTGCTATCCCATGTTGCTTCCTCTACACCACGGTGCCGCCAAAACACCTTTACCAACTCTATGGTTTTTTTGCCGAGAACTTTACTAATTGAATCCAAAATCCTCATCGGTTCCTCGTCATAGGTCAAGTCCAGATTCAACTCAATCTCCTCAACGGACATAACATGCGAAGGATTCGATCTATACCTCTGCAACATCGATATATGGAAGACATCATGTATCTTTTCTAACTCAGTCGGCAACCTTAATCTATACGCAACAGGACCAACACGCTCCAATACCTCATACGGTCCAATGAACCTAGGGCTCAGCTTGCCCTTCTGCCCAAACCTCATCAACCTCATACTCAATCTCCCATCACTTCAAATCAGCGTAGGACTTTTGCCGATCTGAAGCTGCCTTCAAATAATCACTGATAAGCTTTACTTTCTCATTGGTATCTTTCAATGTATCTGGCAAAGAAACATATTTCTCTCCTACCTCCGCCCAACAAAGCAGTGTACGTCATCTTCTACCATACAAAGCCTCGTATGAAGCCATCTGGATACTGGCTTAATAACTGTTATTTTAAGCAAACTCCACTACTGGCAACTGCTTCTCCCACGATCCTTAAAAATATATAACACAACACCGCAACATATCCTCCAGCACTTGGATAACACGTTCTGACTAACCATCCGATTGCGGATGATACGAGGTACTAAAGTTCAACCGTGTACCCAAGGCCCTATGTAAACACCTCCAGGACCTCGCGGTGAAACGCGGATCTATATCTAACACAATGGACTTTGGCACCCCATGCAGCCTCATGATTTCAATGATATACAACTCTGCCAACTTATCCAAAGTATACGTCGTATGCACAGCCAGGAAATGTGCATACTTCGTAAACCTATCCACGATCACCAAAATAGAATTCTTCTTTGACGACGTTAACGGCAACCCAGACACAAAATCTATGGTGATCCTCTCCCACTCGGGAACCCTCAACGGTTGCAATAATCCCGAAGGAAACTGATGTTCCGCCTTAACACATTGGCAAGCCATACAACGAGCCAAAAACTTGTAACATCCTTTTTCAAACCAATCCAATAATATTCCTTCTTCAAGTCCTGATACATCTTCGTACTCCCCGGATGCATTGCAAAATGACTCGAATGTGCCTCGGTCAAGATAGTGTGTGCCTCAACTCTTCATCACTTGGCACCACTAATCAATCTTTGAAACACAAAATCCCGTCCTCGCTAAAACCAAAATCTATTTGATTCCCATCCAAGATATCCTTAACGTGCGGTATTAACCCATCATCAAAAGGTTGCTTCTCCTTGATCAACTGTAACATCGAAGGCTTCACTTGCAACTCCGCTAGCAACCCAGCATCTCGTGATACACTTAGCCGTGCAAACATCGCTATCAACTCCACCGTAACCTTTCTACTCAAAGCATCCGCTACTACATTTGCCTTCCCGGGGTGGTACTCAATGGTGAGATCATAATCTTTCAATAGCTCAAACCACCTTCGCTGCCTAAGATTTAACTCCTTCTGAGACATCAGGTACTTCAAACTTTTGTGATCAGTGTATACAACACACCTCTCACCGTAGAGATAATGTTGCCAAATTTTCAAGGCAAACACCACTGCTGCCAACTCAAGATCGTGCGTAGGGTAATTACGCTCGTGCACCTTCAACTGCCTAGATGCATACGCGACCACCCTTCCTTCCTACATTAACACGCATCCCAAAACCACGTAGGACGCATCATTAGACACAACAAACTCCCTTCCTGACTCCGGCTGAATCAAGATTGGAGCGTGTGTCAAGCCTCCTTCAGCTTGTCAAAAGCCTGCTGCCTAACTTCCGTCCACTCGAAACTCACATCCTTCTGCAACAACTTCTTTAAAGGGGCTACGATCTTCAAAAACCCATCCACAAACCGCCGATAATATCCTATAAATCCTAGAAAACTACAAACCTCCGAGACAGATTTTGATGGCCTCCAATTCACAATGGCCTCAACTTTTTGCAGATCCACGCAAATTCCTTCGGCTGACACAATGTGCCCAAGGAAAACCACCTCCTTGATCCAGAACTCACACTCACTTAATTTGGCGTAAAGCTTGTTATCCAACGAGACTTGCAACACTATTTAGAGATGTCGATCATGATCCTCCTCAGTACGTGAGTACACAAGGATATCATCAATGAACACTACCATGAACTGATCCAAAAACTTTTGAAACACCCTATTCATCATATCCATGAACGCTGTCGGCGCATTCGTCAAACCAAATGGCATCACTAGGAATTCGTAATGTCCATAACGTGTGTAAAAAGCTGTCTTCGACACATTCCTATCTTTCACTTTCACTTTCAACTGATAATATCCTGGCCTCAGATCTATCTTCAAAAACACCATAGCTCCCCATAACTGATCAAACAAATCATCGATCCTCGGCAGCGGGTACTTATTAATGATTGTCAACTTGTTTAGTTTCCAATAATCAATGTTCATCCTCATCGTGCCATCTTTCTTCTTCACAAACAACACCGGGGCACCCCACGGTTACACACTTGGACGAATGAAGCCCTGATCAAGCAACTCCTGCACCTGCGTCTTCAGCTCTTTTAACTCATTCGGTGTCATATAGTACAGAGCAATTGATATCGGAGCCGTATATGCGTACTTGGTACTAAAACACAACAAACATCATAAACATCAATTAATGCTATCATCCATCATAATATAACCTTTAACAAAATAATAATACATTGCACAAAATAACATCCAACGATTAACCTTTATTGCCTTATTACAAATATTAAAAAAACACCATAAACATACTCATTAATACGCTTGTCTTAAAACCCTTCCTTACCTCGAACCACAACCCCACACTTCTTAATTCACTATATTGACAGAAGAAAAGAGAACGTAAGCATATAATGCCTAGTGAGTGCGCTAAAAAAGGATAACACATCAATGCATTTTTGAAATCAAAACCCTTATTAGAAAACCGTATTAAAGCAAGTCAAACTCACCATTTCAAAAACATTTAAATAAAATATGTTTAATTAAGCCAACGCAATTTTCCACTAAGTTTGTAAAACATGTCATGCATACTAAACCATGTGCACAAAAGCTTCTTTTGAAACATGCATAATAACCATATGCAAACATAATATTCAAATACCAAGCATATTAAACTATAGGCAAAACATGTATCATAGATCCCATGCATAATCCCATATGCAAACCTCAATTTAAGCCTTCACATGCTTATTCTTCCAATAGCAAAGCTTAAAGAGCATATCATGTATAAATCACATTATACAAAACATAATTCATCCACCATGATACATTAGTTCATATATTGGCATTAAAGTGACCAAAAACCAAAACTTTCTATTTGTAAAAACACATCGGATACACGAATTTCACAAGTGGTTCTTTAGACCACTTAAACATATATCTCTAAACGGAGCAAACGATACAATTAACCCCTCGACGGTTATAAGGTATAATACCCTCCAGCTAAAGAAAATGGTACAATCACAACCCCTCGACACATATGAATCGACTTTTTATTGTGCACTTTAAACCCTATGGCATGCCAACTATATCCGATAACATTTAATCATTTCCAATTGCCAATATACTTCATATTAAACATGTTACCTCACTATTTTTCATATACATCATTCAAACCAATTTCCAATACAACAAAACATGCATTACACATCTCTGAAATCCTTTTGACAAATCATTTGCCATACTCAAATATCATTAATATAAGATCATTTGCATCATATTCCATTTCTATAACATCATAGGCATGAGAAATCAATTTTGCCAAACAGAAGTTGAGAGGGAAAACGTCTAATGCGTACTTCTGAGCTTAGACCAGTATTTTAAGCTTAATATACAACCTCAAAATCACTTTAAAACCTTTAAAAAGCTATAAATCTCACTTTCATTAACCAACTTGCCAGCTCCTCGACGCCAACGCCTCGACGCCTAATCAAAAATCATCCGAACCCTTGTCATCTTCCATAAGAAAATCCAAGGGTCAATATAAATTGGACTACACCAAAATAACCATTTTACTAAAATACCCTATGACATATAACACCCTATCTTTCGAACAGAACACAACATTATGCCAAAAGGCAACCAACCATACTTACAGTTTGCCACTAGAACCACTTCTCTTTACCATTCTCCCATGTTTTTTATTATCATCGTCTTATATATATATATATATATATATAGACAAATGAGGGAGCATCATCCCCAAATTTCTCCAATTCCTCAGAAGAACACAGTACTCGCAAACAAGGCATTAGCAGTCACACCTTTTCCCTGCCTTGACAATTCAATCTTTCCTTTTTTTATTCATCCCTAAAATCCTCACCAACATTTCATCGAACATATATTGAGCACACTAATATATGATCCTATAATTAAATCAACTATTCTATCAACCACCTCACTCAAGAACTCAAATTTAAATTCAACCAATTAGATTAATTTCTAGAATAATTTTATAAAATCAAGTTTAGATTATTATTACCCGTGTACAAAACATTAGAACTCCGTAGAAATCATTAGATTACTATAATCTAATCAAGATTTGTGAGAAAATCTATTAAAATCCAATAACGCCATTAGAAATTCATTTAAATTATCCCAAAGCATGATAAATCATAGATTAAGAATCAAAATCATGTAGAAAATCATTAAAGAACATTTTCTGTCATGACCTAGGTTGAGCTCGAGTGTCAGGCTAATTCAAGGCAAGGGCCTCGTGTTGGGCTATGTGGTTGGGCCTTGTGAGTCTTTTTGGGCTTAAAACTTTGGTTTGGGTTTGGGCTTGTGAAGATAGCTTGGGGGTATTTTGGTAAGTACCAAATGAGGTGAAAAGAGGGAGGGAGTTTAATTTTCTATATTTTGCAGAAAATGGTGATATCACCAATCCCGTGTCTTCTTTCTCTTCCTTAAACCCTTTTCCTTTTAGCCACCATCACCAAAGGTAGGATTTTGGAAGTTTAACCTCTTGAATCTCATTTGGCTTATAGATGAAAGTTTTACCATCAATCAAGGATAATAAGATAAGAATGGTTTTAAATGGTAGGGGTTGAGGTTTTGGTGGGGGGTCAAGAGTGAGAACAAGAATAGAGATTTCAACCCCATTCCTTATTGTAAAATTATCTTCTAAGCTCCTTTTAATCTCCCAACCATGTTGTAACTCGTTTGTAACACTTATTTGGTAGTGAAAGAGGTTGGAGAGCATTCAAGGGCCCAAGAGAAGAAGAAAGCTTGAGGTGGAGGCTTGGGGTTTCTTTTCAGCCAGTGATTCATGGTTAGTACACTTCTAACTTCTGTGTGTTCATGTGCATCATCATTTTAACATGTTGTGCTTGATATGTAGTGTTTTTGGTAATTGAAAGCTTGGTTGGTCATCAATGGCAAATTCCATATTTGATGTTGTTTAAGAGTAAAAATGATTAGAAAGTCATTTAATAACTCCTTATATTTGGTAGAATCAGTTTGGGCCTCAATCTTGTGGGTTAAGGGTTGGAGTGTTGAAATTCTGAACTCCAGGTTTTGAAATCTAGGTTCGCGTACCGATACGGGTGGGTGCGTATCGGTACACCTTTGTTCTAAGAAAGGTGAGTCATGAGGGAAGTACCAGTATAGCTTACCACATATCGATACTCCAAGCATAATGAGAATTCCAGTAGCGAATTAGCTTATCGATACGTGCAACGCGTATCGGTACTAGCTGTTACATTGCCTGGGAAGGCTTACGAGTACCGATATGCAAGGTTGGTGTATCGGTACGGGTGAAGATCAATACAGGACGATCAGAGTACTGATAATGGGTATCGATATGGCACGAGGCGTATCGGTATGGCTTGAAGATTTAATTCTTTCGAACCTAATGTGAGTAACGGTACTCGTATAGAAGTATCAATACGGGGAGGGGAGTACCGATAGCCACATAGGTGTATTGGTACTCACTAGGCAATTTGCCCAAGAAATTGAGTTTGCGTTCAGGAGTCCTATAATTTGTGACTAAAGTCTTAATGGGCCTCTTATGACGTAAAATGAATGGTAAAACTGAAAAAAGTGTGCTCCCAATCTACGATATGGATTAAATGGCTAAACAAGGGTCTAAACGGAACTGAATTGCTTGTGTGGACGTAGGCACCGAGGAGAGTGTTGAGGTGCAAATTGAGCTTGCTTTGAGCGTGGGTCCTAGGATTACATTGTAAAGGATTGCCCTGCTATTACCACTACCGTTCTGGTTCAGGCACTGAGGGTCTCTTATCCGGCTCAAAAGGGCTGAGGTTTCTTTAGGGGAGGGGAAAGTCAGGCAACCGGCCATCAGAGTAGGGGAACAATCCAATCCACTGGGAGGGCACTGGCGAGGCGGTATGCAGTCAGAGATCAAGAGGATTGTGAGCCTACAGATGTGACTTTAGGTACATTCTCCTTGTGTTTTGTTCCCATTATTGCATTAGTGGATTCGGGGTCAACCCCTCCTATATCCATAGTGGGATATCTCAGCAATAGGGCTTACCGAATAAGAACCTAGAGATAAGGGTCCATATGACTAGCCCATTAAGGTTAGATGTGATAGTAGACAAGGTGTATCGAAGGTTTCCCATCGAATTTCATGTGTCAATCTTTCCAGTGGATCTTATGGTTTTACCATTCCAAGAGTTTGACGTAATCTTAGGCATGGATTGGCTTTTTGAACACGACGCTAGTTTGGCCTGTAGGACCAAGAGTTTGAAGCTCCATGTTTATGATAGATCTAAGTTGGTTGTTAGGGGAGATAGACACCCTTGCATTCCCAACGTAGTTTCAGCTTTAACGACACAAAGGCTAATTCAACAAGGTTGTAAGGCCTTTTTGGCTCATGTGGTTGATTCAAGGATCAGGGGACCAGTCATCGAGGGTCTTAGGACAGTTTGTGAGTTCATAGATGTCTTCCCAAAGGAGTTACCTGGATTGCCCCCTGATCGAGAGTTAGAGTTTCAGATTGAAGTGATTCCCGGCACAGCACCGCTGACCATTACACCCTATCAAATGGCACCAACAGAAATAAGAGAGTTGAAGAAGCAAATCCAAGAATTTTTTGAGAAAGGATTTATTCGACCAAGCATCTCACCTTGGGATGCTCTAGTTTTGTTTGTAAAGAAGAAAGATGGATCTATAAGAATGTGCATTAACTACTGCTAACTTAATAAAGTAACAGTTAAGAATCGTTACCCTCTCCTAAGGATCGATGATTTGTTCGATCAGTTATGGGGTGCTTGAGTATTCTCTAAGATAGACTTGAGATCATGGTATTATCAGTTGAAGGTGGTAGAAGAAGATGTCCAGAAGACCACTTTCAGAATGCGGTACGACCACTACGAATTCTTGGTGATGCCTTTTGGGCTTACCAATGCCCCAGCAGTATTTATGGATTTAATGAACAAGATCTTCCAGCATCATTTGGATCAGTTTGTGGTGGTGTTCAATGATGACATTTTGTTTTTTTTTTTGCGTTCGGAGGAGGAGCATGATTACCACTTGCAGGTAGTTCTTCAAATATTGAGAGATAGGTGTCTCTATGCAAAGTTCAGTAAATGTGAGTTTTAACTTTCCGAGGTGGCATTTTTGGGTCACATTGTGGCGGCAGATGGAATACACATTGACCCTCAGAAGATCCAAGTAGTGGTAGAGTGGAAACCACCTAGAAATGTCTTAGAAGTTTGCAGCTATCTTTTACTTGCAGGATATTATCGACGATTTGTCAAAGGCTTCTCTATCATAGTAGCACTACTTACCAAGTTGTTACAAAAGGGAGTACCTTTTGTATGGAATGAAAAGAGACAACAGTGCTTCAAACAATTAAAGGCTTACCTCACGGAGGCTCCAATTTTGACGCAACTCGAGCCGGGGAAGAATTATGTTGTGTTTAGTGATACGTCTCTAAATGGGTTAGGTTGTGTCCTTATGCAAGAGGGTAAGGTGGTTTCTTACGCCTTGAGATAGCTTAAATCACATGAACAGAATTACCCTGCCCATGATTTGGAGCTTGCCGCAGTTATCTTTGCATTGAAGATCTAGAGACACTATCTCTGTGGGGAGAAGTGCTACATCTATACGGATCATAAAAGCTTAAAGTACCTGCTTACCCAGAAGGAGTTAAATTTGAGGCAGCATTGTTGGATTGAACTGTTAAAGGATTATGATTGCGTCATTGAGTATCACTCAGGAAAAACAAATGTAGTGGCAGATGTCGTAAGTCGATGTCTGATTTGAGGGTCATGTTTGCCCGCTTGAGGATGACCGAGGATGGTGGACTTTTAGCCGAGCTTCGAGTTGGGCCCATATTGATACAAGAGATAAAGAGGAATCAGGTTTTAGATGAAGATTTAGTGGCACAAATTGAAGCAGTTCATAGAGGTGAAGCATCAGACTTTGAGGTACGAGATGGTAGGTACTTGTACTTTAAGGGGGGTTGTGTGTTCCGGCCTTGGAAGATTTGAGAGATCGCATCTTGAGAGAGGCACACTGTAGTCCCTTTATAGTGCATCTAGGGAGCAACAAGATGTATCAAGACCTTCATCTTTTTTATTGGTGGTCGTGTATGAAAAGGGATGTTTCTGAGTTTGTGACCAAGTGTTTGGCATGCCATCAAGTGAAGGCAGAACATCAGGTTCCATCGGGTCTGCTTCAACCGATTCAGATTCCACAATGGAAGTGGGATTGGACCACTATGGATATTTTACGGGTTTATTGATGACTCAAAAAAAACATAATGCAATTTAGGTAATAGTTGATCGTTTGATCAAGTCACCTTATTTCTTGCCTATACGCATGGATTTCACCTTAGAGAGGTTGGCTCAGCTGTACATCAAGGAAATAGTGAGGTTGCTTGGATGCCATCTTCGATCATATCAGATAGGGACCCGCGTTTCACAGCTAGGTTATGGAAAAAGATCCATAACACCTTGGACACCAAGCTACATTTTAGTATGACTTTTCACCCCCAGACCAATGGACAGTCCGAGCGTGTCATTCAGATTCTTGAGGATATGCTTCGTTGTTGCATTGTGGACTTTGAGGGGAGTTAGGAGGAACAACTACCTCTTTTCGAGTTTGCTTACAACAATAGCTATTAGTTAAGAATTAAGATAGCCCCTTTTGAGGCGATGTATGGGCGTAAATGTAGAACACCCTTGTGTTGGACCAAGCTGAATGAGAGAAGGATTGTAGGGTCTGACTTGGTCAGACAAACTGAGGAGAAGGTTCAAATCATTAAAGAAAGCTTGCAAATAGCCTTTGATCACCAGAAGGCCTATGCGGATCAGAAACGCAAGCATATCGAGTATGAGGTGGGCGAGAAAGTGTTTCTAAAAGTCTTTCCAAGGAAAAGGATAATCCATTTTAGATGAAAGGGAAAGTTAAGTACGAGGTATATTGGGCCTTACGAGGTGCTTGAGATAATTGGACCAGTAGCTTATCGGTTGGCTTTACCTTAGGATTTGGCGAATATCAATGATGTTTTTCATGTGTCTATGTTGAGACGCCACTGTTCTGACCCTTCGCATGTAGTACCACTCAAGGATATCGAGGTTAATACATATTTGAATTATGAAGAAGAACCAATAAGGGTGCTTGATAGAGGAGCCAAAGAGCTGCGTAACAAGTGTAAAACCCTCGTCAAGATGCTATGGAGGAACCATGGAATCGAAGAGGCCACGTGGGAAGTGGAGGCCGACATGAAATAGCTCTACTCATATTTGTTTCCACAAGGTAAATTTCGAGGACAAAATTCTCTTTAAAATGAGAGAGTTGTCACGACCTGGGTTTTTAAGTTTGAGTGTCGGGTTAACTCGAGGTAAGGGCCTCGTGTTGGGCTATGTGGCTAAGCCTTGTAAGTCTTTTTGGGCTTGAAACTTTGGTTTGGGTTTGGGCTTGTGAAGATAGCTTGGGGGTATTTTGGTAAGTACTAAATGGGGTGAAAAGAGAGAGGGGAGTTTAATTTTCTGCATTTTGCAGAAAATGGTGATATCACCAATCCCATGTCTTATTTCTCTGCCTTAAACCCCTATCTTTCCTTTTAGCCACCATCACTAAAGGTGGGATTTTGGAAGTTTAACCTCTTGAATCTCGCTTGGCTTATAAAGGGAAGTTTTACCAGCAATCAAGGATCTATAAAACAAGGTAAGAATGGTTTTAAATGGTAGGGGTTGAGGTTTTGGTAGGGGTTCAAGAGTGAGATAGAGAATGGAGATTTTAGCCCCATTCCTTGTTGTAAAATCATCTTATAAGCTCCTTTTAATCTCCCAACCATGTTGTCACTCATTTGCAACACTTCTTTTGTAGTGAAAGAGGTTGGACAGCATTCAAGGGCCCAAGAGAATAAGAAAGCTTGAGGTGGAGGCTTGGGTTTCTTTTTAGCTAGTGATTCGAGGTTAGTACACTTCTAACTTCTGTGCGTTCATGTGCATCATCATTTTGACATGTTGTGCTTGATATGCGGCGTTTTTGGTAATTGAGAGCTTGGTTAATCATCAATGGCAAATTCCATATTTGATGTTGTTTAAGGGTAAAAATGATTAGAAACTCACTTAATAACTCCCTATATTTTGTAGGATCAGTTTGGGCCTCAATCTTGTGGGTTAAGGTTAGAGTGTTGAAATTCTAAACTCTAGGTTTCGATACGAGGTGGGTGCATATCGGTACGCCTTTGTGCTAAGGAAGGCAAGTCGTGAGGGGAGTACTGGTATGGCTTACCGTGTATCGGTACTCCAAGCATAGTGAGAATTCCTGTAGTGAATTAGCGTACCGATACGTGGAACGCGTATCGGTACAAGCTGTTACATTGCCTGGGAAGGCTTACGAGTATCGGTATACAAGGTTGGCGTATCAGTACGGGTGAGGATCGGTCCAGGGTGACCTGAGTACCAATAATGGGTACCGATACGGTGCGGGGTGTATCGATACGGCTTGAAGGTTCAATTCTTTCGAACCTAATGTGAGTATCAGTACTCGTATACGAGTATCAGTATAGGGAGGGGAGTACCGATACCCACATAGGTGTATCGGTACTCACTGGGCAATCTGCCCAAGAAATTGAGTTTGTGTTCGGGAGTCCTATAATTTGTGACTAAAGTCTTAATGGGCCTCTTATGACGTAAAATGAATGGTAAAACTGAAAAAGTGTGCTCCCAATCTTCGATATGGATTAAATGGCTAAACAAGGGTCTAAACGAAAGTGAATTGCTTGTGTTAGCAAATTCTAGGGATCCATGGTGGATTGTTGTGGTTGTGCCATGTAAGGGTACTTGTTTGGTTATGAGGCTTTGTTTGTGGGATCCATATACCCAGTGATTGAGTGCTGCAACACAAGAAGACCACTCGATGTGAGATTCTGAGTGATGAATTGAAGGCCATCCGATGTGAGATTTCGGATGTTGATATTTGCTAGATGCGAGATTCTGAGCCCCGCTCGATGTGAGATTCCGAGCACGAGTAGCTATCCCAATGTCAGGTGACATTAGGCCCACTCTTGGGTTGTTTCTTGTTGTATTGTTGAGTACTTTGGATTTGTGCATACATGTGTTTTGGCGATCATGGTAGCGCCATTGCTTTATTTTACCTTAACATCTTATCATCAAGCATACTCTTAATTATGATTCTCTGAAGCATGGTCGAGTGGTTGTGTATCCACTGAGCTCTATTAGCTCAGTGTTTGAAATAATTGTTTTCGTTCACAGGTTCGTAGATTGTTCGAGTGTAGCGGAGCACCATCGAAGCAAGGATTCAGCATTAGCCTTTTGGTAGAGTACAAGTATTTAGATATAGTGTGCTATGTATTCATATGACCCTATGAATTTGTAACTCTATTTGATTTAACTTGTATTGGTCAAATGCTTTATTTCTGTATTTGGAGCTCCATTAACTATTTTGAATGTTTATGTACTGTCGGATATAAATACTTTGGTAACGACATGCTTGGATTTACGATATGAGATTTTTATTAACCTTTAAAGTGAAAATTTTTATGGGAATGGTTTGGGCTGGTGGCCCAAATGTAGCATCCGGGCTTGGGGTGTTACATTTTCTCACCTTGCTTGATGAAGAACCAACTTGAAGATGAACTCTCCTCTTGATTTCCAACAAAAAAATGTGAATATGATGTAGAAATCAAAATCCTTGATCCACAATTGTTTAGAAATAAATAGAGAAAAAATTGAAGTAGAAATAATTAAAGAATGAAAAAATCCCTAAGTTTTTTTGGAAGAAAATGGTAGAAACTTAGAAATATCTTTCTCATCTATTAGAAAATTATAACTGCCAACTTCTTTTTGTTAAAAACAAGGAAAAAATATATTTAATCCTTAATTTAATATTCCAATAAAAATACTACTTTAACCCCTTTTTATAAAATCGCCATTATTAAAACTTTACAACTTTTGCAAAACAATCTCTATCTAATTTAATATTAAATCGATTCAATTAAAATTGCCTAAACTCGATTTCATCCTTTAACAAACTCATTAAAAATATTTTCCAACAATATTAGCCACGATAAATTTATCAGAAATCAATTTAATAAACCCAATTTATTTTTCGTAATTAATTAATTAGCTAAAATCTAACCAAAAATTCAAACCCGATTTTGATAATTCACCCGAATCTTCTAGCCTGTTTTCTGGGTGTTACAGTATTATTGCCTAATATCTTAACAGACTTAGGAGATAAGAATTAATTGCCAAATACTAAGGAGAGAAACTTTGACAGAAGATATTCAAGTAGATGAAACTTACACTTGAAGTGAATCTACCCCTTAGGAGTATAAATTGACTTTTCACCAGGTTAATTAATTGAAAACTCGTTATAGACATATAGGTGTTGAAAGTAGAAAACTTAGGGTATTATCATCGATGGAGATAATACTGGTTTAAAATTTGCTCGGGAATAGAACTAGAGACTAATGTTACTAATTTCTATCTTTACTAGTGTGAAATCCAAACATCCATTGCCATGTCTGCCAATCATTTTTATATCGTTTGTTGCGAACCTATCTAGATCTTTTATACATATTCATGTTTCATATTAATTTCTTTAGTTAAATCCTCAATCAATTGCCATCATCTTTATTTTATACTTCAGAATTATTTATTGTGGCAATTAATTCCTAGACAATCCATGTGGATACGATACTTTTCTCACTACTATATTACTTGCTGACCGTGTATACTTGCACGTAAAAATATATATTCTTGGCATTATTTACTTGAATAATTATTCAAAATCCTTAACCTTTTGCCAAATAGTATTTCGTCAATAAGTTTTTGGCACCGTTGTCGGGGATTACAACAAGATTAATTGTTTTGATTATTACTTGTTCTTGTTTTTTATTTTAATAACTTTGTTTGGTTTATGACCATGGGCAGCACTACTGGGGAAGATTTTGAATACGATATAGAGATTGAAAGAACTCTACGCAGGTTAAGAAGATAACGTCGAGAAAAGTCTCTTAACGGGAACGAAGGAGATGCCTCGAATAATGCCAAGAACCAGTAAATACTTGCAGTCATACCTCTTATTCCTGTTATTACTACTCAAATGCCTGAAGAACGACCTATCAAAGAACACTTAGCACCAACCATGGATAATTTGCAACAATGACTGATTGGTCCAGAGGTAAATATGGTTGATTTTGAGCTTAAACCGGTAATAATTTAAATGCTCGTGAATGTAGGTCAATTTGACGGATCACCTACTGAAGACCCAAGGCAGCATTTGAAGCAATTCATGGAGGTTTACCAACTGTTTCGCCAGCCTGGTGTGACTGAAGAGATAGTAAAGCGAAGATTATTCTCATTTTCTTTGAGAGATAGAGCAAAATTATGGCTAATTTCTTTGCCACCTAGTTCAGTTACTACGTGGGCAGACTTATGTCAAAAGTTCCTTCTGAGATTTCAGTCACCTAAGCTTAATGCCAAGATGTGAAGTGAAATCATCACCTTTAGGCAAGCTGATGATGAAACTTTGTATGATACCTTGGAGCAATTCAAAGACCTATTTAGAAGATGCCCCATGCATTGATTTCCTACCTAGACCTAGATGGAGATTTTTTACAACAGACTCAACAAGGACTATTGTAGATACTTTGGCAAACGGCTCGTTGCTAGATGAGAATTATATGGATACCCATGAAATCCTTGAATGGATTACCACCAAAGATCTCCAATACCCTACCGTTATATTGGGAACCAGGACAAAAGTAGTTGGAAAGTTGGAGCTTGATGCACTTTCAGCTATAAATGCTCAAATTGGCAAGCTCACTAATATAGTAAAGATAATGCAAAAGCCTGTTGAAGTCCGAGAAGTGAAGGTATTGGAACTATTATGTACTATTTGTGGAGATGATCATATTGTGGAAGAATGCCCAACAAACCCAGAATCGGTGTATTTTGTTGGCAACTACAACCATAATAACAACCCGAACTCCAATATATATAATGTGAGGTAGAAGTAGCATCCGAACTTTTTATGGGCTAATCAAGGAGGTAACTAGTTTAATGCCCAGGGTTAGAGCGCTAATGCACCACCAGGTTTCAACCATAATATGATGCCACAGAGAGTGCAGAATCAAAGATCTTTTGATGAGAGCACCCTTAAGGATTATATGAAGCATAATGATGCTATTGTTTAGAGTCTAGCAGCATCTATAAGAAACTTGGAGGTTTAGATAGGACAGATTGTCCGCGTACTTAACACCAGACCTCCAGGAACTCTACCAAGTGATGCGGAGGATGTTTGGCAAAAGGGGAGAGAATAATGCAAAATGGTCACTCTCTGCAGTGGAAACAAGTTGAGAATCTAATACCTACAAAATAGCCAATTGTTTGCCCTACGAATAAATTAGTGCCAGCGGAAGAAACCAGTAAAGCTAGGAAAGGGGAAGCAAACACTAGCAATTCTCGATATTCATCTGATGCCACCAATTCTTCAGCAAAACCAGCATAGTCAACATTTGCTTACCCACTGCCACCTTTTCCATAGAGAATCCAGAAACACAAGCAAGACCAGCAGTTCAAGCAATTCTTGGAAGTCCTTAAACAACTGTAAATCAACATACCATTAATGGAGGCTCTCGAACAAATGCCCAATTCTATTAAATTTGTAAAGGACATCTTGTCCAAAAAAAGAGATTGGGTGACTTTGCGATTGTCGCACTTACTGAGGGATGCATTACAATAATAGCCAAAAGATTACCACCAAAACTTAAAGATCCTGGGAGTTTTACTATTCCCTACACCATTGGCAATAAATTCATTGGTAAAGCACTGTGTGATCTAGGAGCTATCATCAATTTAATGCCAATGTCAGTTTTCAAGAAGCTTGGTATTGGAGAAGCAAGGCCTATCACAGTAACACTTCAACTTGCATATCAATCCCATATACATCGCAAGGGTAAGATTGAGGATGTTTTAGTAAAAGTAAATAAATTCATATTCCCTAATGATTTCATTATTTTAGAATATGAGGCTAACACTGACATCCCAATCATATTGGAAAGACCATTTCTTTCCACGGGTATGACATTAATTGACGTCAAAAAATGTAAGCTGACTATGCGTATGAATGACCAATAGGTTATGTTTAACATTTTCAAAGCTCTTAAGTGTGCAGATGAACCTGAGGAATACCAAGCTATTGAGCTAATGGAATCCATTTTTAAGGTAAACATAGCACAGATCTACCAGGGAACAAAAGCTGATGCTATAGAGTAGGATTATGAAAGGATGGTGAGTGAAGAATTTGAAGAACCGATTATTCTGAACGAAGTTATTAGCTATCATAGAATACTTGAGTCACTTCAGTTAATGGGTAGAGAAATCAAAGCACCAAAACCATTTATTGAGAAGCCAACGAAATTGGAACTAAAACCATTGCCAAGTCACCTCATATATATCTATCTGGGAAATAAGTCCACTTTGGCAGTGATAATTGCAAAGGATTTGACTGATGACCAACAGGAAAGATTGTTGGAGACATTGGGAAACTATAAGCAAGCCTTGGGGTGGACCATTGCTTACATTTGGGGGGTAAGCCCAACAATTTACATGTACAATATCATTTTGTAAGACAACCATGGAAAACAATCAAGGCCTAGAGGAGACTGAATCCCATCATGAAGGAAGTGGTCAAGAAAAAAGTCATAAAATGGCTGGATGCTAGAATAATCTATCGTATTTCTTATAGCTCAAGGGTCAGCCTAGTTTAGTGTGTGCCAAAAAAAGGTAGAATGATCGTGGTTCAGAACAATAAGAATGAATTGATCCCCTTCAGGACCGTGATGGGCTAGAGAGTATGCATGGACTATAGGAAGCTAAATAATGCCACTCGGAAGGATCATTTCTCGCTGTCCTATATTGATCAGATGTTGGACAGACTGGCAGGAAAGGTATTTTATTGCTTCTTGGATGGCTACTCGGTATACAATCAAATTGCCATTGCTCTAGAAGATTAGGAGAAGACAATGTTCACCTATCCATGTAGAATATTCGCTTTTAGGAGAATGCCCTTTGGATTGTGTAACGTTCCAGCAACATTTCAACATTGCATGATGTCAATCTTCTGGTATATGATCAAGAATTACTTAGAAGTCGTCATGGATGACTTTTCGTCTTTGCAAAAGTTTTGATGAATGTTTTTAGAATTTGGAACTTGTCCTTCAAAGATGCATTGAAACTAACCTAGTCTTGAATTGGGAAAATGCCACTTTATGGTGAAAAAGGCATAGTCCTAGGGCATAAACTGACCGAGAAGGGATTAGAAGTGGACAAGGCAAAGGTAGAGGTAATAAAACAATTACCACCCCCCACGAGTGTCAAAGGTATTAGAAGTTTTTGGGGACATGTAGGTTTTTACCGTCGCTTTATTAAAGACTTCACAAAAAAATCTAAACCCCTATGCTCGCTATTCGAACAAAATACTACTTTTGCTTTTAATGACTCTTGTTTGAAATATTTTCAGGAATTGAAAGATAGGTTAGTTAATGCCCAAATCGTTGTGGCAACAAATTGGAATGAGCTATTCAAGCTTTTGTGTGATACCAGCAACCACGCTGTTGGGGTTGTGTTAGGACAAAGGCGTGGCAAAATTTTCTATACCATATATTATGCCAGTTGTACGTTGAATGATGCTCAGCTTAATTACACAAAAACTGAGAAGAAGTTCCTTGTAGTTATCTTTGCATTTGCCAAATTCAGATCTTACCTTATGGGTAGCAAAGTCGTGGTATTAACAGATCACTCTGCAATCAAATACCTCTTGGCCAAGAAAGATGCCAAGTCTAGATTGATCCAATGGACGCTCTTGTTACAAGAGTTTGATCTCGGGATAATAGATAAGAAGAGAAGCGAGAGACTGATAGTTGATCATTTGTATAGGTTAGAGATTAGCAATGAGGATGGGAACACTACCTTAATCAGAGATGACTTCCCTGACGAACAGTTGCGCGTGACCACATCCATTCCATGGTACACCAATATAGTCAACTACCTGGTAAGTAATATATTGCCACCGGAATTGTCAAGTAATGCTAGGAAAAGGTTTCTTAGAGATATTTGGCAATATTATTGGAATAATCAATTCTTGTTTAAATAGTATGGCGATCAAGTCATCCATCATTATGTGGCAAAAGATGAACAACAGAATATTCTTTAGCTCTGTCATGCAGCACCATATAGAGGTCACTTTGCCAAAATGAAGACAGCGACCAAGGTGTTGAAATCAGGATTTTTATATCCAACATTATTCAAGGATGCACATTGTTTTTCCAAGTCTTGTGACATGTGCTAAAGAATAGGAACATTTCTAACATGCATCAGTTACCACTCCAAAATATCATGTCTGTTGAATTGTTTGACGTGTGGGGAATAGATTTTATGGGTTCCTTTCCTTATCGTTTGGTAATTTATACATACTTGTGGTATTAGATTACGTGTCAAAATGGGTTTAAGCCATCACGTCCCTACAAATGATGCCAAAGTAGTGGCCAAGTTCCTGCACAAGTACATCTTTGGCCAAGTTCCTGCACAAGTACATCTTTACCTGATTTGGTACTTCCAAAGCCATTATACATGATGAAGGTACGTATTTTAAATGACATCTCATTACTAATGCTCTGTGCAGGTATGGAATCCAGCAAATAATTGCAACTACATACCACCCAGAAACAAATAGACAAACTGAGATTTCCAACAGAGAGATAAAGAACATCATAGAGAAGACCGTGAATCCAAGTAGGAAGAACCGGTCACTGCGACTAGATGATGCCTTGTGGGCAAATAGAATGGCCTTCATGTAACCCCCTCGACCTGGACTATACGCCCGACCGAATCGAACGAGCTACATTAGGTTTGCCGAAGAAAATCGAAGAAAGATTATGAAAACTGGTCTATTTTTTCCTTTTATCTTGTCTAGATGCACATTATTAATCCTAAGTGATCATGCTTACAGCTGGTTAAGTTACAAAGGAAACGGACCTCGAAAAGGTAACTAATTGCATACAATACATTTTAGGGACCAAAACATAAAACTATTAAATAAAAGGGACAATACTGAAATTAGGGTTACCAATCCTCAACTAGTTAGATTACATGTTTGCATGCCAATTTTCAGGTTAAACTGACCGTTCAAACCCATTTAATTGCATGTACAACATTCAGGGACTAAAACGTAAGAAAATAGAACCTTTAAAACACACTTTAACTGAATTAACAACTACCTGTATCGATACACGGGCAAGTGTATTGGTACACCTGTGCATTTTCAAACTTCCATATTCCAGTAGTTCAAACCCGTATCGATACACTTCTTCGAGTATCAATACGCTATGCCTGGAAACACCAGCCCGTATCGATACAGTCTCACACGTATCGATACACTATGCCTGAAAACACTGACCCGTATCGATACGATCTTACGCATATCAACACACTATGCCAATATATCATTTACAGAACCTTTTACTCACTGTTTTATAATGCATTATACAAAATCACTGCAAATGCAAACCACATTGCCAAAGCAATACAACATTCCAACTGGAATGAAAACCAATGCTATCTAGCATTTCATATACTTTTAAAACACTTCATATGTACTCAAAATCATGCATTTACAGTAAGTAAAACAAACCATGTTTAAAACCAAAACATGTAATCAACCATGCTCATATCCAAACCGATATTCAAGAGCAAAATGGGGGAAACTTACTTTTGAGCTTAGGTAAGTGTTTCAAGCTTATCCTAAACTCTCAACTTCATTTGCAAACCCTTTAAAGGCATTTAAAACCAGTTTCCACTCACCGATTACACCTTGCCTCGCTCGCCAATGCAAATCGAGCTCCCAACAAGTAACGTGCAATGTTATGCAACTTTGTCTCGATCGTCCCCTATTTTAACCACATAAAACCATAGGGAAAATGCATCATTATGCATCCAAAGAGTTGCCTACAAGAAATTACCCGCAACTCACAAGTTGCCCACTCAAAAACCATCTGAAACTTATCGAAATCAACCTTAAACACCTTCCAATCTTAACCTAGGAACAATACAACAATTTGATAAATCAAACCTCGTCAATTATCATCCAAAAACACCTTTACAGCATCCTTTTACTTCCAGCAATGATTAAACTCCATTAACAACACAAAAACCCTTAACTATCAATCTTAAACATTAGAGATTCAACTAGTTTCAGGATTACAATGTTAAAACAAAGCTATTAACATTATTAAACATCAAAACCATGATCTAATCTGATCAAGAACTCATCAAAATAGATCCAATTCGAAAATCCATCAATTTCACCATTAAATCACAATTAAATCAATTTTTCATAATTAATCTATCAAAACACATTAGAAAACAATTGTAAAGGATCAATAACTTGGGAATTTCAATAAAGAACCTTTCATTAGAGGAGAAGGATGAACATTACCGCTAATGGATGATTTCTCCCTTAATTGGATGATTTAACACAAGAAAACAAAATTAAAACAATAAGGTTTTGATCAACAATCAACAAGAAATCATTTGAAATCAAAGGATTAAAGAAAACATGATTTTACCTTAAGATTTAGAAGAAGAGAATAATGTTTGGCTGGAGAGATTTTGAAAGAAAAGACTTTGAAAGAAAGTTAGTTACGTGATTTTTGTTTAAAGAATTAATTACCAAATTAATTCTCTCCAACCTATTTATATTTTCCAAAACCACTTTAAAAATAGCCAATTAAGGGATAAAGTCTGATATTAGACTTTGGGAAAATAGCTCCTAGATTCAAAGTTTTGACCCTTTTACAAAACAGTCACTAAAAACAGTTTTCAAAGTTTACATTTTGGTCACTAGTCCAAAACGTCCAATTTTCGAAACTCATTTTACAAAATTGATTCCACCAAAATCATTAACATATTAATTAATGATTTTAGAACATTTTCCCACATTTTTATCACCTTCAAAATATTTAATTCGATTTAATCCTGAAATCGACTCGAATCTCTAATACTGGTCCACTGGACCCTCAAAACATCTAGACCCAAAACCAGGGCGTTACACTTCAAAACCCCATTGGGAACCTCTCCATTCAAACTTGTATTTGTGAAGCCATGCCATCTTCTGGTAGAGTTAGAGCATCGAGCTTATTGGGCAACCAAACAGTTGAACATGGAATGGAAGGCTGCAGGAGAGAAACATTTGTTGGATCTTAATGAACTGGAGGAGTTTAGAGCACAAGCCTATGAAAATGTCAGGATTTATAAAGAAAAAACAAAGAGGTGGCATGACAGCAAACTATTGCCAAGATAGTTTGAAACTGGGCAAAAAGCGTTGTTATTTAATTCCAAGCTCAAGTTGTTCCCTGGTAAACTCAAGTCCCGGTGGTCAAGACCCTTTGAAGTTGTTAAGCCTTATGCTTATGGAGTAGTAGATATTAAGGACCTCGATGCAAAGATGACATTCAAGCTGAATAGCTAGAGGCTAAAACATCATTGGGAAGGAAGTTAGAATAATGCCAAGGAAACCATTCTCCTTACGGACATTTAGTAACTTTTTGCCAACCCAGTCTGATCATTGTACATACGTTTAGGAGAGTTATTTTAGTTTTATTTCTTTTAGCATTTAGGAGATTTCATTTTTCATACTTAGTTATACTTTTTATTTCTTTTTCCATTTTGAAGGGTTTCTAATTTTCTTAGCACATGAAATTTGACAAGAGACTATGCCAGCTCTCGTTGGCATTCGCGTAACTATTACAACCAAGCTAAACTCTATCGTGGGCATTTTGAAGCCCAGGCCCATGGATATTTTTAGTGAGCAGGAAGATCATTTAGCTATTGTCCAACCCTGCATTTTCAAAATTTAAATTTTGATCAATCATTATAGTTATGCCCCATTATTTATGCCACTCTCTCCGTCATGACACCTCTGTCAGGCATTAAAACCCCACTAATGCCATCTCAATCGTTCCCACTGGTCCTATTCCTTCCCATATTAGATCAAGGGCAATTTTTTTCTTTTCTTTCCACCAGCAAGAAAACTAGTCTTCATCTTTTCCACACTGACCAAATTTTCAGCAACCTTCAATGGCATCTTCATCCTGTTACAGCAAAGATATGGCTTCTCTTCAGATCTTCTTCAATGATGAGATACAAAAAAATTGGAGAGAACTACTATTTAAGAACATTTTGCTATGAGAGGGGTTTCGATTTTAAAGATGAACCAAACATGGGGTTTAAGGAGGAGATGGTGGCCATAGTCAAGAAGAATGGCTAGGAAAGTTTTTGCCTTCATCCCAATGAATTCCACTCCACTATCGTCCGGGAATTTTATGCCCATCTCACCACCAAAGCTTCACCGTTTGTGTTCATTCAGGGCAAATTAGTTTAATTCGATGAGGGTTACATCAACAGGATGTTTAAGTTAGCCGAGATAGGGGATGAGCATTCTGTGTTTACCAATTCGACTGATGATTACAAGTGATAGCATATTCTATAGGATCTCTACGAACCAGGCACAATATGGTTCATCTCTTTAAAAGGCAAAAAGATGATAAAGAGGCTGGCATTAAAACCATAACCTCAGGGTGGAACAACCACCCATAACGACACGGTAATAGAGGATAAGATGGCCTTACTACACTCGATCATGAATGGGCAAAAAATCAATGTTGGGAGGCTGATTATAAATGAGACATATATGTAATACCCCAAAATTTACTAAGTTGATTAAGGGTCATTTAGTACTAAGATAATAGCTTAAAAGATAACTTAGTGACTAAAATGACAAAAATGTGAAAGTTGGGATTTCTTTAATTATGGGTTTTGGAAAGGAAATTTCTAAGGTTTAAAGGTCTCAAGTGATAGATAGTGAATTGAATAAGGTATTCTTAAAGTTTGTTTGAATTCCAAGGAAAATTGGAATGGGAATTGAAGTTTAAAGAGGTAGTGACCAAAATGTAAATTTTGGAAATTTTATGGCTAAAGTATAAACTTTGGAAAAGTTTAGGGACTAAAGTTGTAATTTCCCAAAAGTTAAGGGTTTTTATTTCATAAATAAATAGATCACCTAAGGGTGTGAATCAAATGCAGAATTATTGGTTCGATCTGATATTTCGAATATTGGGAAAATCGCAGTTAAAGTTTAAGTGGAATTCGGATACCCAGATCGAACTGGAAAATTATGAAATTTTGCATATGATAGAGAAAGGTTATAAAAGTCATTTCCAAGTGTTGGAAATTATGAAATTTTGCCATATGATAGAGAAAGGTTATGAAAGTTTTTATTTACAATTTATTTCTGAGTAAATGACTATTTATCGGCATATTGGATCGAATGAAAATTTTGGAGATTGATTCAAAAGACATGGAAAATTCATAAAATATTATTTTATGAATATTTTATTGTATTTGGTTTGATTCCAACTAGATTTAGTTTAATTTTTACAAGAATGGCAAACTAGTAAATAAAAACTAGTTGGAGGGCAAATTGGTCATTTGGCCCCAATGGAATTTTTTAAAAATTTAAAAAGCTATAAGGGCAATTTTGGAAAGAGAAAATCGAAGATTAAATCTTGGCCCTTGATTGATGATAAAATTAATCTCAACCATTGGATAAAAAGGGCAAAATTGTAATTTCACTATTAAATGAATTTAATATTCATTTAATAGATATATGTGTAAAATAATGGTGAAAAGATGAACATTCTTTTCCAGCCAAAAACGTGAGGGCTAGGGAAAGAAAGAGAAAAAAAATTCCAAGCTCGATTCAAGCCCTAAAACTCGATTTTCAGGTAATATCTTCAACTACAAAGTTGTTCTACTCTTCAAGCTCTATCTTTTGATATCAATAATTCATGGAATCCATGCTTGATTTATGAGAATTTACATGAGAAAGAAATTAGGGTTTGTGGGTCAAATTGGGGCTTTTGAGATTCTATGATTCCATGATTGAATTCAAGTTGAAATCAAGCTAGTATGATGTTAAAATCATGATATTGAGTTGGGATTTGAGTTTTACATGTTTTGATTATTATGAAGATGATTAGGGTTTATGGATTTAAGTTTAATTTAGGGTTTGTGATGTTGAAATAATGATCTAGTAAGCTTGAATTGTTGTTTGGAAGCAAAACCCTAAGTTAAATTGTGTAGGGACCATTTCGAGAACTTGAAAAGTTGAAGGACCAAATCTGAATTTTTAGAATTTGGAGTGTATTTGTGTTATTAATGATGTTGGAGATGTGAAATAGATGTTAGAATGCTAAACCGATGTTTAATTGAATTAGGGACCATTTTGACAAATTGTAAAAATCATGTGACCAAATAGGCAATGAATTCTTGGATGGGGATTAAATCTGATTTTTTGGTTAAAATAATAGAATTAAGGTAGTAGTGTTGATTTGAGGACTAAATTGCAAAGTTAAGAAGTTTAAATCTTTACCTTTTCATTTTAGTGACTATTTTGGGCAAAGAAAGAAAATTAGAGGGAATTATTTGAATAATTATTTGATGATGAAGATGATAAATTGATGTTCTGAAACAAGTGATGAGACTAAATTGATAAGTAGAAAAATAAGAAGAAGTTAGTATAAATTAGAAGTTGATTATGGAAGGCTATGATGAAGATTGAATTTTAGCAGTGACTTTGAAAATTCACCATAAATTCTACAAAAATTGTTAGATGATGAATTTTATACCGTTGTAAATATGTGTTTGTCTAGTTTCGTTTCCAACAAACGAAAACTGATTTCGGGTTCCGAGTCAAAAGATATGAATTTTTAATCGAATGATGGTCATAAAGTTTACAGAGCAGTTTCTGTTTGTGACGGGAGTTTGAAGAATTTTCATAATTTTTGTAGATTTTATTAATTTATGTGCCTTATACCGTTATAGCCGTTATCAAATCTAGTTTTTCCAATATAAAGGAAATTAAGATACGATATGTATCCTTCCCAGTATAAGTAAATCTTTCAAGGTAGCACAAGCTGCCAGAAAATAGAATTTGAAACATTTGGTATTTAAATGTGAGTTAGCAAGCTCGGAAGAATTATTAGAAGTTCAAATTGGTCACTAGGGACCATAATGAGTTTGTGAAAAATACAAGGAAGAAAGGAAAAATAATTGAAAATTTTATATTCGAATGATTATATTAGACCGCATGGTTAAGGTATTGTTAGATTTGAATCTAACAAATATTTTATCTTATTCATGTGAATAATGAAGTCAAGGCCGAATCAAAGAAAGTTCGAGGTTCTATAAAGGAAATGATCGAGTAGAATTTAGTGAGGCATTGTTGCGCGTAATAAGTGCTCCGCAACTGTGCAAGTGTACACGTCGCAAGTTATAGTATAAAAGATATCGTCTCCACAGGGATTGGTGCCACTTCAAGAATCTAATCTCTTGCACTGTAAAAAGTAAAAGAACACAAGTAGTAGATTGTAGGAGTTTAACTAACAACTAAACTAGAAAGAAAATAAGTAAAAGAAGATGTAATCAAATGTGAGAGAATAGGCCAGGTTATTGTGAGTTGAGGTGTGATAGCCGACTGGATCGTCTTGGTAAAAGAGTGCAATGGCAACTCAGTTGCCGTGGCAACTTGCGCAGCGGGGTTGCCTTGGCAACTAATCGATGGTTTCCTGGGCAACTGGCTGAGCAACTGTTTGGGTGGCTGGGCATCAACTTCAAGATTCGGCGGAGTGTTCTTCAATGTTTTCTTTTTATCCCTAAGTCGAAACTCTAGCTATTTGTGCATGCCTTGATAATACATCCCTGCGTGAATCAAGGGTGAACAACAACCAATCTTGCGCTCCTCTTAGCCGTTGAAATCCTTAACTTATTCCTAAGCTGGATTAATCTTCACCATCAATAGATTGAATAAAGACCATACTCATTCGTTTCTTGAATGTAACTCTCCCGATATTAGATAAATAGATGAAGTTGCGAGATCCTCTCCCAATTCACTCGCAAACAATAATAAGAACCAAGAATGAGTAAACCTTGAATTGAAAGTGCAAACTCTTATTACCTAAACAAAATCCACTTGTTTCTCACAACCACAAAACACAATAACCTTAGCCAAATAGATTTAGTTCATGGCTAGGTTCCAAAGAAACACAAAACAAAGAATTCCTAACATAAACCTAATCGAACAAGAAAGAAAAAGTTGAAGAATGGTTAAAGCCTTTGTCGAAATCTCTCACTCCTTCTTGTCGAAATCTCCCACTTGCTCTCCCTTTCTTGTTGAAATCTCTCCTTTTTCTCTCCCTGGAGTTGACGGCTTGGTCCTCAATTTATAGGGCTAGGTCAAAGTTTTTTTTGAGGAGGAAGTTAAGTTGGAATTAAATACTTTTAAAGAATATAATTCTTTATTATATTTAAATTCCTTCTATATCTTCTCCTATATTATTGAGATTTAATTTCTCTTTAACCTCTTCATGGAAATCAAACTCCTTTGGGATTTAAATTTGCTCCACGTCATCTTGGGTTTATCTAGTCATCAATTTTGACTACCATATCATCTTATCCCTTATCGACAATTGCCCTGGCAACTAGCTCGGCATCTCCTTCATGCATTGCCCTGGCAACTGGTTCTAGCCTTGCTTTGGCAAGTGATTCTGCACACACTCAAAAACACACCAAAGCAATATCTTTTTCCACAAACTTAAGCAAAATATGAAATCAAGCTTGTCCACCAAGGAAACAATGCAAATATGCATGAATGGCTAATAATACAACTAATATGAGCCTAAGTCTAGCAATAATAAGAATAAAAAGGGTGACTAAAATAGTACTTTAAACACTTAACACACCCCCAAACTCGAACTATTGTTTTTCCTCAATCAATGCAAAGTAATAATTACCAACACTTCAATTTTCACAAACTTAGCTTTGAACTTGATTTCAATTCTCAGAACAATGGCACAAAGTATGATTGGCTTTTCATTTTTCGGAAAACTTAGGAGTTACTCGAAATCAAACTATAATGTTTGTGAGTGTGTGCAGAGTTGTGTGCAAGTTGATTTTTCGGATTCTATGTAAACAAGAGGTTTTCAAATTACTTCATTGGGTTATTTTAACATGTTTTAACTAGAGCTGGTTTCGGGCACCTCTAGTGTTTTGTTTTTAGTTTTCTTAAGTTAATTAATTTATTCGACTAGAGCCAGTTTCGGGCACCTCTAGCGATCAATTTTTAGCACATACTAGAGCCAATTTCGGGCACCTCTAGTATTCATCCAATTTTTATTCTAATCCCCCAACTTTTTAACTATCAACCTAAGTTCGCTAGAATTCCTTAAATCAATCAAGCCACACAGTGTTTCATCAAGTTTAGCATCATAGTACGATTCTAAGTGTTTCCATGTTTATCCTAGAATAAAAAGTTCTATCAATTAAGTACATTGGCAAAGTCATCATCGGATATTCATCGAATCTAGGCAATTCTTGTTCCAACTAAAGGCATGACAAGCAATTTATGTTTCCTAAATGCAATACTTAAGATGAATGCAACTAAACATGGTAACTAACTAATAACAATCCCCCCAAACTCGAGTGAGGCATTATCCTCAATGCATGCAACAAATAAAAATAAAAATAAAGAAAAGTAAAACGCAAACGAGGACTTACTCTGAGAGTTCGTCGTCGTGGATTATTAGTTTCCTTTTGGTCGGTGTCTTGATTCTTTTGCTTGAACGCGGTGGTTGCTTCCTTGTTGCCGATGGTGGAATCGATCCTCGTACGAGGTTGTCCTCTTCATCAATGTCATTGGCTTTTTGCTTGGGCTTGGAGGATTCGATTGGTGCAGTCTTTGTTGGTGCAATGGAGGACTCGTCCGAATCTGAAAAATTAGACAATGATTCAGTACAAGTTGATTCAAGCATAGGTGCTTTACCTTTGGCTTTTGTAGTGGTTGCCAGGGCGTCTTTAGCTTTGGTTGCCGTGACATCTTCAGTGTTGGTTTCTGTGGAAACTGCTTGGGCAGGCGTAGTGTAGGTTACCGCGACATCATCTGTTGCGGTTGCTGTGGTAACTGCTTCATTGGTTGTTGTGGCAAGGATTTCGGCAGGAAAGATGGGGAACGCCACGCGGCTATCTGGAACTTTTCCAGGATGACTTGGGTGATGGCATTGTTGTGATCCTTCATGTACTGCATGAACATTAATTGTCGGTCTTCAATTTGCCTAAGACGGTTCACCAACGGTTGTAAGAGTGCTTCAAGTTGTCCCGGGGTTGCTGTTCGAGTTGCCCGGGCATCAGTTGTTTGAGCATTAGGAGTTGTCGAGGCGGTAGGAGTTGTCGCGGCAATTGAAGGCGTTGGGGATTTTACCTGTTCCTCTCCCATTAGCTTTCAGATTTGTGCTCGATTCCAACCGAACTTTGGTAGGGCCTTTTCATCAGTGGACTCACTTGGGACATGCATCTCCTTGCAAAGATTGGAAATTAAGCAAGGGAAGAAAAGAGAACCCTTGTCTTTTGTGCTACATACAAAAATCTCATCACAAATAATTTTTCCAATGTTAATGATGCGATTATGCAAGATAGAATGTATGAGCAAAAGATGAGGTGTATCAACGGTAGTATTGTGTGTGGTGGGCATTAAAGAAGTTTTAACAAACTTATTCCATAATTTTGCCTCAGGTTTAAGCCGAAGGTGATTTACCGTGCCCTTGTATTTACCGTCGTTCCAATGAGTTCCCGGTAGAGTGAGTTCTTGAAGCACCTTGTTGAGTTGCTTGGGCGTGAGTTGATCAACAAAAGGTTGATGCTCGTCCTTTCTAATGTAGAGCCCGTAAAAGGTGTTGATATTTTCGGGGCTTATCAGTATAGCCTTGTCACGAACAAAAACATAAGGATTATCCAGGCTAGGTGAGTGAGCATAGAATTCTCTTACCCATGAGATGTTACCCGGTTCCGATTGATGGCAAAATATTTGCCACTTTTGATATACAATCCTTTCGAAGATGAATGGTTCAAGGCTGAAATCTTGATGAGAGTTGGAGTATTCAAAGCCTTGTTCTTCGCAAATCTTTCGGCTTTCAAACTTGGAGTGAAATCTTTCTTGAACCACCGGTGTAGCAAACTTCTTGTACCTTGGTTCTTTGGAGGAACTTGGATGAACCAAAAATTTAATTTTGGATGCCACGGATGATCTTGGTTGTGAGTTTGGTAGAAACAAAGAAAAGAAACTAAAGAGTTGCAAGATGAAAAGTAGGAATAGGTTTCTTAGAAGTTAAGGGTGATGGGTTAAATAGAAAAGATATGTAGTAAATATGGTGGGTGGGTTTAATTGGAAAGAAAGAAAATAAGGGTTTTGATTGGGGGGAGGGGACGACTAGGGGGTTTGGGGAAGGAGAAGGGTTTGGCCGGCTATGTAGGGTTTATTTAGGGTAAATTGGAGGCTTAAATAAGCCTTAGATTTAGCCCATGAATTTCCTTCTTGAAGAAGTTTCCTTCTTGAATCAAATTCCTCTTTATCTTGAACTCTTTTCCTACAATTCAAAAAAAAACTAAAATAAGGATTAAAATTAAAGATAAACTAATAAAAGAAAATAAATAAAGATGTGCACAGAAATTCTTAAACTTAAAATTTAAAAACAATTAGATAAATATGAAAGAAAGATGTAATCTTAATCTTAAAGAAAATAAATAAATCTATCCTAAAAAGAAAAATAACCGAAATTAATAAAAAAATTAAATAGTTCAAAAAAATAAAAAAAATAAGAAAATATCGAAAGGAGGGCATGCTCATGCATCTCCTAAGGTGACCACTTCTTTATTACGTTCCACATGGGCACCGTTGTAGTGTTCAATCTTTGTCCGTTGACTTTGAATTCATGTTCGTCAGTGATGGACTTGACTATCACAGCACCATGAGAGAATGATTTGACAACTTCAAATTGTCCCGACCATCTTGATTTCAATTTTCCCAGGAAAAGTTTCAGCCGAGAATTGAATAGGAGAACTAGTTGCCCTGGCATTAATTACCGCAGCAATAGTTTCTTGTCATGACAATGCTTTGTTTTCTCCTTGTAGATTCGTGCATTATTATAAGCGAGTGCACGGAATTCTTCTATCTCATTGAGGTCCAACAAACGCTTTTGCCCGGCACTTTCCCAATCCATATTCACGGTCTTGATTGCCCAATATGCCTTGTGTTCAATTTCCACCGGTAGATGGCATGTTTTGCCATAGACAAGTCGGAAGGGAGACATACCTAAGGGTGTTTTGAATGCAGTGCGATATGCCCAAAATGCATTACCTAGTCTTACTAACCAATCTTTCCTAGAGCGATTTACAACTTTCTCGAGTATACCCTTCAATTCTCGGTTGGAAATTTCTGCTTGCCCATTGGTTTATGGGTGATATGCCGTGGTAATTTTGTGTGACACGCTGAAGCGTTGCAACATCTTGGCAATAAGTCTGTTGTCAAAGTGCTTGCCTTCATCACTGATAATTGCTCTCGGCATCCCAAACCGTGTAAATATATTTTTCTACAAGAATCGTTGCACGGTCTTGGAATTGTTGGTGGGAACTGCAATTGCCTCAACCTATTTAGACATGTAGTCGACAGCAAGTAGAATGTAGAGGTTGCCGAATGAAGATGGGAAAGGTCCCATAAAATCAAACCCCATACATCGAACAATTCCACCTCGATGATGTTTTAGAGTGGCGTCTCATGTCGTCTAGAGATATTGCCTTTCCTCTGGCAACGATCACATTGCTTGTAAAAGTCTTGGGCATCTTTGTACAGTGTTGGCCAATACAAACCGAATTGCAAAACTTTGGCCACAGTCGTGTTCCTCCAAAATGTCCTCTATAGGGTGAAGAATGGCATTGTCGGAGTATATTCTGCTACTCCTCTTCAGGGACACATCGGCGTATAACCTGATCTGCACATTGTTTAAACAAAAGAGGCTCATCCCAAAAGTAATGCTTAGCATCATGGCGGAACCGCTTCTTTCCTTGGTGAGTAAGGTCATAAGGTAAAATACCATAAACAAGGAAATTAACTAAATCCGTATACCAGGGTATTGCCGAGGTATGTGTTGCCGTGGCAACTGCTTCCATGGTTCTCGAGGCATACGCGTCTAGAGTTGCCGAGGCGTGCACGTCAAGGGTTACCGAGGTATGCGCGTCTAGAGTTGTCGAGGCATTGAGGGTTGCCGAGGCGTGCGCATCCATGGTTGCCGAGGCAACTAACAGTTGCTCATCCGAGAATGCATCGCATATCTCTAAATATGTGTCCTCCTCCCTATTGCATTCTAAGCGTGATAAGTGATCGGCCACTTGAGTTTCTGTTCCTTTTCTGTCCTTAATTTCAATGTCAAATTCTTGTAAAAGCAATATCCAACAAATCAAATGAGGTTTGGCATCCTTTTTAGCAAATAGATACTTAATTGTCGAATGGTCCGTATGAACAATTACCTTTGTACTAATCAAATAGGATCAGAACTTGTCAAATGCAAAAACTACGGCTAGTAACTCTTTCTCCATTGTTGTGTAATTCACTTGAGCACTATTAAGAGTTTTACTAGCGTAGTATATCACATGAAAGGTCTTACCTGTGCATTGGCCTAGGACAACTCCTACCACAAAATCACTTGCATCACACATGAGCTCAAAAGGTAGCGTTCAATCGGGTGGAACGACAATGGGTGCCGAGGTAAGCTTTTTCTTTAGGGTTTCGAATGCTTGGGCGCAAGAATAATAAAAATTGAAGACTTTATCTTGTTCAAGCAAATTGCACAAGGGTTTAGCAATTTTAGAAAAATTATGAATGAACCTCCTGTAAAAACCTGCATGTCCAAGAAAGCTTTGGATTCCTTTAACTGAACTTGGTAGGGGTAATCTCTCGATCACGTCCACCTTGGCTTTGTCTACTTCAATTCCCTTGGATGAAATCTTGTGGCCGAGCACTATTCCTTCATCTACCATAAAATGGCACTTCTCCCAATTAAGGACTAAATCGGTTTCTTCACATCTTACCAACACATTCTCTAAATTGCCGAGGCAACTGTCGAAGTCATTACCAAAAATGGGAAAATCATCCATGAAGATCTCAAGGAAGTCTTCGACCATGTCTGAAAAGAATGCCATCATGCATCTTTGGAAGGTTGTCGGGGTACTACACAATCCGAACGGCATCCCTCGAAAAGCATAAGTATCGTATGGGCATGTGAAGGTTGTCTTTTCTTGATCTTCTAGTGCTATGGCAATTTGATTGTAACCTGAATAACCATCAAGAAAACAATAAAAGGGTTTACCTGCAAGACGGTCAAGCATTTGATCAATAAATGGTAATGGGAAGTGGTCTTTCCTAGTGGCTTTGTTTAGCTTTCGATAATCCATACAAACCCTCTAACCGGTCACAGTCCTGGTTGGAATAAGTTCATTATTTTCATTACTTACCACCGTTATACCTCCCTTTTTTGGTACACATTGTACCAGACTTACCCATGTACTTTCAGAGATAGGGTATATGATGCCGGCGTCAAGCCACTTGATGATTTCTTTCATTACAATCCCTTTCATGGCATGATTCAGTCTCCTCTGGGCCTCAATCGAAGGTTTGTGATCATCTTCCAACAAAATCTTGTGCATGCATACTATTGGGCTAATTCCCTTTAAGTCGGCAATTGTCCACCCTATTACCTTCTTGTGTAGCATCAACATTTTGATAAGCTTCTTTTCCTACTCAGGCTGTAACTTAGAGGAAATAATTACAGGCAATGTATTATCGGTTCCCAAGTAAGCATATTTTAGTTACCCTGGCAACTGTTTTAACTCAAGAATCGGTGGTTGTTCAATGGAGGGCTTTTCAAGTTTACCTTCCTTACCTGGGTAATCTAGTGGTTTAAAGTATGTACCTGGTCGATTGACTAACCAATTTGCCTCTTCTTGTTGTTCCTCGTCAATTGGTTCTTCATACTCCTCAGGTTCCTCTTGATTGGCAATGTAGTTGCCGAGGCAACTAAATTCCTCGTCGAAGTCAAACTCTACCGTGGCATGAAGAAGTTGGCATTCTTTCGGATTATCGGCATGCCTTAGTGTTTGGAACACATTTAGTTTAACTTGCTGGTCATTCACCCTCATTGTGAGTTCTCCCTTTTCAACATCGATCAAGGCTCTCCCTGTTGCTAGGAAGGGTCTCCCAAGAATGATAGATGCATGCTCATCTACTTAACAATCCAAAACAATAAAGTCAGCGGGAAAAATAAATTTATCAACTTTTACCAGTATGTCTTCAATTTTTCCTTCTGGATGCACATAGGATCTGTCGGCTAGCTGTAGCATAACTGTTGTAGGTCTTGCCTACCCGATTCCTAGTTTTTGGAAAACCGATTTAGGCATCAAGTTTATGCTTGCTCCAAGGTTGCATAATGCTTTCCCGACATAGTGGTTTCCGATGGAACAAAGTATTGTGAAACTTCTGGGATCCTTCAACTCGGGTGGCATGCGATTGTGCAACATGGCCATGCATCCCTCTATTGCGGCAACTATTTCAAACTCTCATAGCCTTGTTCTCTTGGACACAATGTCTTTCAGAAACTTGGCATAGTTCGGCATTTGTTCAATTGCCTCAACCAATGGAAAGTTGATGTGGACTTGCTTTAGGATATCAAGAAACTTCTTGAATTGATATTCTTGCTTTTTCGCTTCAACCTTTGTGGGAATGGTGGTGGAAGTTAGATATCTTCGATCATTTCATTGGTCTGGAACCTGATTGATGGCATTGCTGAGGCAACTGGAGTTGCTGAGCCATTGTCAACTGGGGTTGTCGTGGCGTGCCTATCGTTGGTTGCCGCAGCATCCTTATCGCTAGTTGCCGAGGCATGCTTATCATTGGTTGCCAAGGCAATTCCTAGTTCAGCATCTGAGGCTTTGCCGCTGAGTTCGTCTTGTTCTTTTTGTGGAGTTTTGTTTGATGAGTGAGCTTGAGCCTCTTTAAGTTGTTGGCCACTTCTAGTGGTGATCGCCTTACATTGCTCATGGCCAGTTCCTCTTGCGACTTCAGTATCGCTAGGTACACCTCCTTGCGGTCTAGTATTCAGGTTTTGAGCAAATTGTCCAACTTGATTTTCCAATGATTTGATGTTGCCTCTTGGTTTTGCAATCTCATCTCGGTCCTATTAATAAAAGCATCAGTTCTTTTTATGAAGTTACTATTCTCAGCCATATAAGATTCAGTTTTCAACATAAAAGCATTGAGAGAATTTTCCAAAGAACTAGATGTTGTCGGTTGTTGTTGCGGCAACTGTTGTCGTGGCATATTCTGCTGGAATACCGATGCTTGTGCATTTTGATTGTTCTGGTTTAGAGCATTGTTGGGATTACTCCATGAAAAATTTGAGTGCTTCTTCCAAGTTGGATTGTATGAATTGGACATCACATTGTTGTTCTGGTTGTAATTCCCCACATAAAAACTGGATTCCGAATTCTGCATGCATTCAGAAGAATCATGTTTACCACCACATAACTCACAAAAGGAATCCATTACCTTGACTTCCTGTGTGTTGTTTGGTTTCTGCATGTTCTAGACCATCTTGGTTAGAGTGGCCAATTATGCCGAAATTGAGTCTGATGATCCCAGTTCATGTATTGTGGCTTGGCGTCTAACTCCTTCTCTTCTAGCAGATGGGAATTGATAATTATTCTTGGCAAGCCTGTTTAGAATTTGCATTGCTTCCTCCGGTAACTTATCTAGGAGTATGCCGTTTGCCGAGGCATCTAGCATCATCCTTGTTGGTGTATTCACAGCATTGTAAAACATTGTTACTTATTTCCACACTGGGAATCCGTGTAGGGGGCATTTGTGTAGAAGTTCTCTATATCGCTCCCAAGCCTCGTACATGGATTCATCATCTGCCTGCCGAAAAGAAGTAATTTCGTTACGAAGCTTATCAGTCAAATTTGTAGGATTAAATTGAGCAAGGAAATCAAGACAAAGATCGGTCCAAGATCCTATTAACTCGGGAGGAATACTATTCAACCATGCTTTCACCCTATCCCTCAGTGAATAGGGGAATAATCTTAGTCGTAGAACATCGGGGGTGACTCCTTGTATTTTGAATAATTGCAAATCTCGAGGAAAGATTTAAGATGTTGTCGTGCATCTTTAGTTGTTGAGCTGCCAAATTGACCAATTGTGTTGATCATATTGAACATCACCGGTTTCAACTCAAAGTGGTTGACTTCAATTTTAGGTGTGACAACTCCTGGATTAAGTCATTCAAGATCTTCTTCAAGATAGTCTCGAATAATTATGTTTCGTGCAAGAATCACTCTTCCTGCTGGAACATCCTAATTCATATTGATGTCTTGATTAGCCATTGCTACTCTTAACCTTCGTTTGAGGCTTTGCAAGGTTTGTTCGATTTCTGGATCAAAGGGATATTCTGGTGTAATGGGTCTCGCCCTGGTCATATACCAATGCAAAACGAAAGTTTGTTAACCCTTTGAATCTTAAACAAGAAAAATAAAAAGTGCAAGAAAATAAAAAACAAAGTTGCTATTGCCAATCCCCAGCAACGGTGCCAAAAACTTGTTGCGCGTAATAAGTGCTCCGCAATTGTGCAAGTGTACACGTCGCAAGTTATAGTATAAAAGATATTATCTCCACAGGGATTGGTGCTACTTCAAGAATCTAATCTCTTGCACTCTAAAAAGTAAAAGAACACAAGTAGTAGATTGTAGGAGTTTAACTAACAACTAAACTATAAAGCAAATAAGTAAAAGAAGATGTAATCATATGAGAGAGAATAGGCCAGGTTATTGTGAGTTGAGGTCTGATAGCCGACTGGATCGTCTTGGTAAAATAGTGCAAGGGTAACTCAGTTGTCGTGGCAACTTGCACAGCGGGGTTACCTTGGCAACTAATCGACGGTTGCCTAGGCAAATATTTGGGTGGCTGGGCAGCAACTTCAAGGTTTGGCGGAGCGTTCTTCAATGGTTTCTTTTTATCCCTAGGTCGAAACTCTAGCTATTTGTGCATGCCTTGATAATACATCCCTGCGTGAATCAAGGGTGAACAACAACCAATCATGCGCTCCTCTTAGCCGTTGAAATCCTTAACTTATTCCTAAGCCGGATTAATCTTCACCATCAATAGATTGAATAAATACCATACTCATTCGTTTCTTGAATCTAACTATCCCGATATTAGATAAATAGATGAAGTTACGAGATCCTCTCCCAATTCACTCGCAAACAAGAATAAGAACCAAGAATGAGTAAACCTTGAATTGAAAGTGAAAACTCTTATTACCTAAACAAAATCCACTTGTTTCTCACAACCACAAAACACAATAACCTTAGCCAAATAGATTTAGTTCATGGCTAAGTTCCAAGGAAACACAAAACAAAGAATTCCTAACATAAACCTAATCGAACAAGAAAGAAAAAGATGAAGAATGGTTAAAGCCTTTGTCGAAATCTCTCCCTACTTCTTGTCAAAATCTCCCACTTGCTCTCCCTTTCTTGTCAAAATCTCTCCTTTTGCTCTCCCCTA
Source organism: Hibiscus mutabilis (assembly GCA_019671005.1). Taxonomy (NCBI): domain Eukaryota; kingdom Viridiplantae; phylum Streptophyta; class Magnoliopsida; order Malvales; family Malvaceae; genus Hibiscus; species Hibiscus mutabilis. Next base: position 34,248,118 of record CM033729.1, read on the forward strand.
GAGTTGATGGCTTGGTCCTCAATTTATAGGGCTAGGTCAAAGTCTTTTTTTGAGGAGAAAGTTAAGTTGGAATTAAATACTTTTAAAGAATATAATTCTTTATTATATTTAAATTCCTTCTAGATCTTCTCCTATCTTCTTGGGATTTAATTTCTCTTTAACCTCTTCATGGAAATCAAACGCCTTTAGGATTTAACTTTGCTCCACGTCATCTTGGATTTAGCTAGTCATCAATTTTGACTGCCATATCATCTTATCCCTTATCGACAATTGCCCTGGCAACTAGCTCGGCATTTCCTTTATGCATTGCCCTGACAACTAACTTGGCATCTCCTTCATGCATTGCCCTGGCAACTGGTTCCAGCCTTGCTTTGGCAAGTGATTCTGCACACACACAAAAACACACCAAAGTAGTATCTTTTTCCACAAAATTAAGCAAAATATGAAATCAAGCTTGTCCACTAAGGAAACAATGCAAATATGCATGAATGGCTAATAATGCAACTAATATGAGCCTAAGTATAGAAATAATAAGAATAAAAAGGGTGACTAAAATAGTACTTTTAGACACTTAAGAGGCGTGCTAATAAATGGCCCATGTGAGTGCAATGCATACATAACATGATACATGGTTGTTTTATACATCATTGGTAAGACTTGCAATAAGTCTACATGATTTATATGTTTTCATGATATTTATGCCATTGATCATATATTTGACATATTTTAAATATGTCAAAGGTTGAAAACAAATGAATTGATCACTAGTTATTGATGATGGAATGCTGTGAAAGTTAATTCGGGTATGAACTGCTTATGTTCAATTATATTGATACACATTGCCATGGATGGAATAAATACAGAAATTATGCCCAAATGAGTCATTGAGGGACAGGGTATAGTTGGCATGCCATAGAGTCCAGCAGCATGCTGCATAATCGGGAATTCAGGATAACACTATAGTGTTAAAAGTATACTTAGTGTATGGTAAGCACGGCCTTATAAACGTGCAGGATAATGGTTAACACGGCCTTATAAAGGTGCAGGATAATGGTTAGCACAACCTTATAAACATGAAGAATAATGGTTAGCACGGCCTTATAAACGTGCGGGATAATGGTTAGCACGACCTTATAAACGTGCGGGATAATGGTTAGCACGGCCTTATAAACATGAGAGATAATGGTTAGCACGGCCTTATAAACGTGCGGGATAATGGTTAGCACGGCCTTATAAATGTGAGGGTTAGCACTTCGGTGCATATTTGACACGCGTACCCAAGGTCCTCAAGGTTATATTTGGACTATGAAATTGGGAAACAAGGAAATCATTGATAATCGGGCTATAAATAAAGGGATAGTAAATGGTAAATAGGTTAGAGAGTATATGAACTCTCGAGACATATTTATATGAACACTTAGGGCAAATGGCAAGTATATCGGTAAATCAAGATGAGAGGGAGAAAAGCATTGCATCAATATTGGAAAGCTCAACAAGTTGAGATTGGCCTTTAAAGTTGTTATGGGTTTTAAGATAATTGATTCATGATTAGAACTTGAATAAATAATTTATGTCGATTTTAAGTAAAGTTAAGCGTGCTTGGGCTAGAGAAATTTTAGGATGGGTGACCATCGGGAAGTTTTCTGAAAATTTTAAATTACCCTGATCTTTGAATAAAGAAGTCATAGCATTTTCGACTCATTTTTGGTGTACGGATAGGGGAAGGGGTTGTTACATTTATTGTTATCAGAGCTACAGGTTTAGCCGGTTCTGGAGATTAAACAAAGTATTGTAAAGGTCAAAATTGTATACATGCCACTAGGATGTCAGAATTACTAATTATTTTACTTGTTGGAATGGATGTGATTGCTTACTTCATTATGATAGTAAATGTTAAATTCCAATGTATGAGAAAATATTTGTGTCAGGTGTTTAGGCAAGTGAATCAACAAGAGATTCACGAGAGTGATAAAGTTAATGATAATGCTCTACCCTCAGCTTAGCATGGTGCAGAGGCACCAGGGTAACATGATATGCATGTTCTGGATTAAGAGCTTTTCTTCTAGACATTATATTCGATTTTGAATCAGCCTGCTTAGGCACTGATTGCAAAAGAATTAAGAGTTCTGGCATACTAGATTTTCAGAAAGATATTGATGGAGATTCTATGATTGTTAATCTATGGTCTAAGGATATAAAGGTTAGGTTGAAGGAACTCTGTATTGATGATCAGAGGAGACTAAAAATAAAGTAGTATCTCGTCTGAAAGGATTAGACCCGTATTTGATAAAGTAATGTTACGGTACATACTCAAAAGTTTGTTAGCTAGAGTTCTTTCTTTGAGTGTTCTGTAACAAAGTTTATCCTAGAGATGCAATGGAGTTCTTGCATCTTAATTTAAGCAATTGGATTATTTACGGGTATGAGTGCAAGTTAATAAACTGAGCTGATTTGCTTCTAAACTGCTTTCTACAGACAAAAGGAGAGTCTGTTGTGACAGTTCATAGAGGGCTAGAGGTCAGGTATAAAGAAGTACTGACTGCCCTATGTATTTAAAAAAATTATGAAGCAGTAAATTATGTTGGATGCAATGGAAATGATTCAGAATAAGAAAATATCTAAATAGAGGTCATAGCTCGTGAAGAGGAATAGTAAATCGAGATAACCAACTTTAAAAAAGTGGTGAGGATTTCTGGCAAAAATGCTAAGCTGAATTTATTACATAGTTCCGTAAAAAGATTGAGACAAAGAAAATTAGGAACTCTCTGACATTTATAATTAATGTTGGAGATTCAAGAAAACTACAAAACCAATCATGTGAGTGTTGTGATAATTGGCATGCATGAGCATGCAGAGTTTTATTGGAATTTGTTATCAATATCAAAATGATTTAACTTATGCTATGGATACCGAGCATCAAGGATAGGTTAGGAGAGTATTCCTATTGTTTGGAAATTTTAAATGGGTTGCTTAAGAGGAGCAGTCAGACTTGATGCTTAATCGAGAGACTAAGTTTAAGATTTGATTTAATCCAATAATGGATTTATATTGATTACCACCTAGGTCGAGCAAAAGTTGTAGCAGATTGCTTTGAGTTAGAAAACATTCGCTACATTACGAGCTTTAAATGCTTAGTTAAAGGGAAAATCAAATGGTTCGTTATTGGTAAAGTTGTACTTGAGATCATCACTATTAGATCGGATTAAAGAAAGTCAGCAATGAGATGAATATTGCATAACCAAGATAAAGCAAGTGGAATCGGGTGGAATTAAAGATTTTGAGATTAAACCCGATTGATGTCTTTACTATAAAGATAAAGTGTATATTCCTAAAAATGTTGAGTTGAAACAGGATTTGCTTATTAAGGCACACTATAGTCCCTTGACTATGCATCCAAAAAAAGTATCAAGATTTGAAGGGTCGATATTGGTGACCTGGTATGAAAAAGAATGATATCAGAGTTTGTTGCTAAGTGCTTGACTTGTCAACAGGTGAAAGCTGAACATCAAGTACCATCAGGGAAATTGCAATCTATTTCTATTCCGCAATGGAAATAGGATAGAGTTACAATGGATTTTGTGATAAGATTGCCACTGACTTCCAGTAAGAAAGATTCTATCTGGGTAATTGTGGATAGGTTAACTAAATCTGCTCACTTTATACCAGCTAGAATGGATTATTAGATGAGCAAGTATGCTGAGTTGTATGTCAAAGAAATAAGGAACAAGTAAATACCATTGTTGAAAGTCATTTGGCTCAATAACCAAGTGGAAAAAGCAACATGGGAAGCAAAGGATGTAATGAAAAAGTAGTATCTGCACTTATTTAAAACAGGTACGTTTTGAAAATTCAAGGACGAATTTTCTTAAGGGGGAGAGAATTGTAATACGCCAAAATTTACTAAGTTGATTAAGGGTCATTTAGTACTAAGATAATAGCTTAAAAGCTAACTTAGTGACTAAAATGACAAAAATGCGAAAGTTGGGATTCCTTTAATTATGGGTTTTGGAAAGAAAATTTCTAAGGTTTAAAGGTCTCATGTGATAGATAGTGAATTGAATAAGGTATTCTTAAAGTTTGGTTGAATTCCAAGGAAAATTGGAATGGGAATTGAAGTTTAAATAGGTAGTGACCAAAATGTAAATTTTGGAAATTTTATGGCTAAAGTATAAACTTTGGAAAAGTTTGGGGACTAAAGTTGCAATTTCCCAAAAGTTAAGGGTTTTTATTTCATAAATAAACAGACCACCTAAGGGTGTGAATCAAATGCGAAATTATTGGTTCGATCTGATATTTCGATTATTGGGAGAATCGTAGTTAAAGTTTAAGTGGATTCGGATACCCGGATCGAACTGGAAAATTATGAAATTTTGCCATATGATAGAGAAAGGTTATAAAAGTCATTTCCAAGTGTTGGAAATATTTTTAGTTTGATTCAAGATGAATCCTATAGTTTATTTATGAGTAAAGGATTATTTATCGGTATATTGGATTGAATGAAAATTTTGGAGACTGATTCAAAAGACATGGAAAATTCATAAAGTATTATTTTATGAATATTTTATTGTATTTGGTTCGATTCCAACTAGATTTAGTTGAATTTTTACAAGAATGGCAAACTAGTAAATAAAAACTAGTTGGAGGGCAAATTGGTCATTTGGCCCCAATGGCATTTTTGAAATATTTAAAAAGTTATAAGGGAAATTTTGGAAAGAGAAAATAGAAGATTAAATCTTGGCCCTTGATTGATGATAAAATCAATCTCAACCATTGGATAAAAAGGGTAAAATTGTAATTTCACTATTAAATGAATTTAATATTCATTTAATAGATATATGTGTAAAATAATTGTGAAAAGATGAACGTTCTTTTCCAGCCAAAAACGTGAGGGCTAGGGAAAGAAAGAGAAAAATTTCCAAGCTCGATTCAAGCCCCGAAACTCAATTTTCAGGTAATCTCTTTAACTACAAAGTTGTTCTACTCTTCAAGCTCTATCTTTTGATATCAATAATTCATGGAATCCATGCTTGATTTATGAGAATTTACATGAGAAAAAATTAGGGTTTGTGGATCAAATTGGGGGTTTTGAGATTCTATGATTCCATGATTGAATTCAAGCTAGTATGATGTTAAAATCATGATATTGAGTTGGGATTTAAGTTTTACATGTTTTGATTATTATGAAGATGATTAGGGTTTATGGATTTAATTTTAATTTAGGGTTTGTGATGTTGAAATAATGATCTAGTAAGCTTGAATTGTTGTTTGGAAGCAAAACCCTAAGTTAAATTGTGTAGGGACCATTTCAGCAACTTGAAAAGTTGAATGACTAAATCTGAATTTTTAGAATTTGGAGTGTATTTGTGTTATTAATGATGTTGGACATGTGAAAATGTTGTTAGAATGCTAAACCGATGTTGAATTGAATTAGGGACCATTTTGACAAATTGTCAAAATCAAGTGACCAAATAGGCAATGAATTCTTGGATGGGGATTAAATCTAATTTTTTGGTTAAAATAATAGAATTAAGGTAATAGTGTTGAATTGAGGACTAAATTGCAAAGTTAAGAAGTTTAAATCTTTACCTTTGCATTTTAGTGACTATTTTGGGCAAAGAAAGAAAATTAGAGGGAATTATTTGAATAATTATTTGATAATGAAGATGATAAATTGATGTTTTGAAACAAGTGCTAGGACTAAATTGATAAGTAGAAAAATAAGAAGTTAGTATAAATTAGAAGTTGATTATGGAAGGCTATGATAAAGATTGAATTTTGGCAGTGACTTTGAAAATTCACCATACATTCTAAAGAAATGGTTAGATGATGAATTTTATACCGTTGTAAAGATGTGTTTGTCTAGTTTTGTATCTAACAAACGAAAACTAATTTCGAGTTTCGAGTCAAAAGATATGAAATTTTAATTGAATGAAGGTCAGAAAATTTACAGAGCATTTTCTGTCTGTGACGGGAGTTTGAAGAATTTTCATAATTTTTGTAGATTTTATTAATTTATTTGGCTTATACCGTTAGAGCCGTTATCGAATCTAGTTTTTCTAGTATAAAGGAAATTAAGATCTGGTATGTATTCTGCCCAATATAAATAAATGTTTAAAGGTAGCACAAGCTGTCATAAAATAGAATTTGAAACATTTGGTATTTAAATGTGAGTTAGCAAGCTCGGAAAAATTATTAGAAGTTCAAATTGGTCACTAGGGACCATAATGAGTTTGTTAAAAATACAAGGAAGAAAGGAAAAATAATTGAAAATTTTATATTCAAATGATTATATTAGGCCGCATGGTTAAGGTATTGTTAGATTTGAATCTAACAAATATTTTATCTTATTCATGTGAATAATGAAGTCAAGGCTGAATCAAAGAAAGTTCGAGGTTCTATAAAGGAAAGGATCGAGTAGAATTTAGTGAGGCGTTCTAATAAATGGCCCAGGTGAGTGCAATGCATACATAACATGATACATGGTTGTTTTATACATCATTGGTAAGACTTGCGATAAGTCTACATGATTTATATGTTGGCATGATATTTATGTCATTGATCATATATTTGACATATTTTAAATATGTCAAAGGTTGAAAACAAATGCATTGATCACTAGTTATTGATGATGGAATGCTATGAAAGTTAATTCGGGTATGAACTGCTTATGTTCAATTATATTGATACACATTGCCATGGATGGAATAAATACGAAAATTATGCCCAAATGAGTCATTAAGGGACAGGGTATAGTTGGCATGCCATAGAGTCCAGAAAGACGTTTGCATAATCGGGAATTCGGGATAACACTATAGTGTTAAAAGTATACTTAGTGTATGGTAAGCACGGCCTTATAAACGTGCAGGATAATGGTTAGCAAGGCCTTATAAATGTGCAGGATAATGGTTAGCACGGCCTTATAAACGTGCGGGATAATGGTTAGCACGGCCTTATAAACGTGCGGGTTAGCACTTCGATGCATATTTGACTCGCGTACCCAAGGTCCTCAAGGTTATATTTGGGTTATGAAATTGGGAAACTAGGAAATCATTGATAATCAAGCTATAAATAAAGGGATAATAAATGGTAAACAGGTTAGAGAGTATATGAACTCTAGGGACATATTTATATGAACACTCAGGGCAAATGGCAAGTATATCGGTAAATCAAGATGAGAGGGAGAAAAGCATTGCATCAATATTGGAAAGCTCAACAGGTAATCACAATAATGACATCCTAATTGAGGTTGATTTTTATAGTGGCATCTATGCTTGCTAAACTTATTCGAGTTGAGATTGGCCTTTAAAGTTGTTATGGGTTTTAAGATAATTGATTCATGATTAGAACTTGAATAAATAATTTATGTCAATTTTAAGTAAAGTTAAGCGCGCTTGGGCTAGAGAAATTTTAGGATGGATGACCATCGAGAAGTTTTCTGAAAATTTTAAATTGCCCTGATCTTTGAATAAAGAAGTCATAGCATTTCCGACTCATATCCGGTGTACGGATAAAGGAAGGGGTTGTTACAATACAAGTGTACTTGACGAAATTGTTGGAGCTTGATTTTTGCCTCCCTCATCTCCACCATCCACCTACAGCATAAAGTACCCACTCTTGAGTCTGATAATGTCTAACAAAGTAAAGGAATCATCACTCATGCTTCCTGGAAGTAGTTGATTGTGAGGGAGGCTAAAGAAAAAGGCAAGCGAAAATTGCCCAACCAAAATCTCTGCCAAGACAGCCAAAGAGAAACCTTCTACTACTTTTTCAGATGGTGTTGCGACATTACTTTCCCAGCTCTATCAACACCAAGAAACCCTCCTTCAGAAATTCCAACTAGTTGAGAATCAGATGCTGGCATTAGGGAGATGTATTGGGGCCAAAGGAATGCCATTTGGAAGATAGTTAAAGCAATGTCCCCTAATCCTTTGCCAGCATTTCCAGATTTCCCAACGACCTTTATGCACTAGAAGGAGTACCAGCCAGTAACCAGCCTGATCATACTCGTGTCCAGCAATCTGATGCCACTTCTCTAATATCCCATGACCAAGAAATTTCTGCCAATACTGAGACTCAATATTTGGATTTTGAGTTTAAAGATGAAGTACATACCGATGTTGCCACATCTGACCCGTCGCTAGTCATACCAGCCTCTTTAGCAACTCTGGTCGCTGAAGCCACTGTCGAGCTGTTAAAGATAATTGGCAAGATCCTATAGGATATGAAAGACTATGATGTGGTAACTGACATTATAAAGCCACAGCTAAAGAGAAAGAAGAGGCTGGCAACAAAAAGAATACCCCTACTCAGAAGAAAGACTCGATCGTCTCGACAAGATCATTCCTCAAGGGAGTCCTCATCCCCTTAACTCCTTAGATTCATGTTTTTAATTCCAACATGCATTATATTTGTATATATGTGTTCTCATGCATTGAGGACAATGCATACCTTAGGTTTGGGGGGTGTTGCCTCATATTTATTGCCATGTCTATGTTTTTGTTTGCATTATACCATATAGATATAGTAGAACCTAGCATACCAGACCGCTAAAAAATTTTGCCAAGGCTTTGAGCTAGCATAGTTAGATTCGGCCTTAGTTTGCCTCTATTCGATGAAGAATTTAGAATCTCTAGACTTATTAAGAGCCGATAGACTTAGTAAGGATGAGTTGCTTGGGAAATTTAGGGAAATTTAGTTTCACTCGAACACGTAGTGTGCATCCAAATCCTAGATCAAACATAGAATTTTTGAAACTGAACTCAAAATATATACTAGGGTAAAAGTAAGGAATAAGGCAACAATGTTTTGCCAAAGACTAAAAAATTAGAACACTCCTCTTCCTTAGAGATAATACTTAACTTGGGGCTTCGTGGTTTTCCCCCTCTTAGCCCTCAGGTCAGCAAAAACTTAAGGGTATGAATGTAATGGGTAAGCTTAGTGATGTCGTCTAGATTAATATGGGGGTTCATGGTATGCTTCCTCTTACTTCTCACGCCAAACAACATTATGACGATAACCTTAAAATTAATGATAAAAGAAAAAAAAAGAAACCTTTGGCGAAAAAAATGAGTTTGGATAGTAAAATTGACTAAGGGAGTTGAGGAATACTAGATGCAAACCAGCCGCACTTCATGTACACTTCATGACCTTAGAGTTATATTTCTGCACTTGAAATTGCTGAGAGTTCTATTGGCATTACTATTGCGAGATAACTGAGAACAGAATTAGGGCCAGATTTTGCTTGCTAGCTTGTGTTACTAATCAAAAAAAAATTATCGAGGCACTTTATTTTATAGCTTTTAGTTTTTTAGTTTTGCATTACTTGAGGTCAAACAATGAGCTAGGTTTGGGGGTGTTAACTCCTCAAAAGATGTACTTTCCATGCATATATTGCCATGAAATTGCTTGACTTCAGGTATATATTAGTCTATTTTGCCAGTAGTTTCATGCATTTGCATCTAGGAGTTGAGCAATGTATAGTTATTATTGCCAGAGCGAATAGTGCTTTCTAGTTGTGGTGTAGGATCAACAGGATTTGAACAAGTGGATGCAGGATGAAAATGCCAAGCACGGATAGCAAAAGAATGTAAGATGAAAATGCCAAGCAAGGATGTCAATAGAAGGAAGGAAGATGCTCGAAAAAATTGAACTAAGTTAAAGCCAGGTCAGCCCTAATTCTATGATGCAAAGATGTCATGGTCGAAGATTTCGACACCAGAACTTCAGGAGTTAACTCTAACCCTAATTAGAGCCTAACATGCGCCTATATAAAGAAGTTAAGAAGATGTCGTGAGGCAAGCTAGAGGCGTAAGAAATACAGAAGGGTGGAGAGCAATTAAAGGTTCATATGTGTAGTTTTGCCGAGAGCTCTGGATCTATTGAGGGGCTGTGTCGACAAATCTCCTTATTTTGTTTCTTATCTCTGAAATTATTTCTGGTTTTTTGAAAATGATTGAAAATGTTAAAGTGTTGTTGGTTTCCCTAGCCGTGAACTAATCTTTTAATTTGGCTATGGGTGTTTGCAATGAACGTTCAGTACTTTATTTTCAATAATTGAATGCTTTGGCTTATTTTCTATTTTGCATATGCTTACTGTTAATATATTTAATGCCATATGACAGTTGGTATTGAATGCCTATTATCGCCTAATATCTTAACAGACTTAGAAGATAAGAATTAATTGTCAAATACTAAGGAGACAAACTTCGACTGAAGATATTCAAGTATATGAAACTTACACTTGAAGTGAATCTACCCCTTAGGAGTATAGATTGACTCTTCAGCAAGTTAATTACTTGAAAACTCGCTATAGACAGATAGGTGTTGAAAGTAGAAAACTTAGGGTATTACCATTGATAAAGGCAATACTAATTTAAAATTTGCTCAGTAATAGAACTAGAGACTAATGTTACTAATTGCTATCTTTACTAGCGTGAAATCAAAACATCCCTTGCCAAGCCTGCCAATCATTTTTACATCATTTGTTGTGAACCTATTTAGATCTTTTCTACAGTTTCCTGTTTCATTTTAATTTCTTTAGTTAAACCCTCAATTAATTGTCATCATCTTTATTTTATACTTCATAAGTATTTATCATGGCAATTAATTCCTGGACAATGTCTATGAATACGATACTTTTCTCACTACTGTATTACTTGCTGATTGTGTATACTTGCACGTAAAAAGATATATTCTTGGCATTATTTACTTGAATAATTATGTAGAATCCTCAACCCTTTGTCAAATAGTATTTCGTCAACAATGATCAAGTTACTTTTGGGATGTTTCATGTAGATTTTGGAAGGAATACAAAGGAATGTCATCATATTGATATTCTTGACAATATCATCCAAGAAGACTTGAATCATCGTAGTATACTCATTGTTGAGGATACTACATTGACATCTGTTGAAGATGATCTCCCAAAATGTGACAACATTGTTGAAGTGCTCATTGTTACTGTTCAACACAAATGGTAGGCTAAATCTTTAGATCTTTCACATCGTACAATTCCTACTTTTAAACTATCTATTGAGGAAGCTCCTACTCTGGAACTAAATCCATTATGAGCTAATCTCAAGTATGTATTCCTTGGAGATGCAAAAACACTCCCAGTCATTGTCTCTGCAACTTTGGATGCAATTCAAGAAACTAAGTTGATAAATATTCTGAAGCAGCACAAACGTGCTATTGCCTGGACCATTGCAGACATTAAAGGCATCAATCCATCTTTGTGCATGCATAATATCAAGCTGGATAATGATAGAAAACAATCTATTGAGCCACACTGCCGACTAAATGAAAAGATGAAAGAAGTGGTTAAGAAAGAAATTCTCAAGTGGTTGGATACAAGTGTTAACTATGCCATTTTTTATAGTGCATGGGTTAGTCCAATCTACTGTGTTCCAAAGAAGAGTGGCATTACTATAGTCTATAATGATGCTGATGAACTGATTTCGACTCGTATTCCTATGGGATAGAAGATTTGCGTAGATTGTAGGAGACTAAATGTTGCCACAAGGAAAGATCATTTCTTTCTTCCTTTTATTGATCAAATGCTCGATCAACTTACAGGAAAAGAGTATTACTATTTTCTAGATGAATATTCTAGCTACAATCAGATTGTTATTGCACCTGAGGATCACGAAAATACTATGTTTACATGCCCATTCGGTACATTTGCCTTACATCGCATGCCTTTTGGTCTATGCAATGCACCAACCATATTTCAAAGGTGCGTGATGGCAATATTTTCATATATGATTGCCAATTTCCTAGAAATCTTTATGGATGATTTTTTGGTGTATAGGAATGACTTTGACCATTGTATCAACAGTCTTGAAAGAGTATTGCAACGATGTGAAGACACTAATCTTGTGTTGAATTGGGAGAAATGTCATTTTATCGTCATAGAGGGAATTGTGTTAGGCCATCAAAAATTTAAAGTAGGAATTAAGCCAAAGTGGATGTTGTTGAAATATTGCCTCCACAGACTAATGTAAAGGGCATTCGAAGTTTTTTAGGCCATGCTAGATTTTATAGAAGATTTATTCATGATTTTTCAAAAATCACCAAACCGCTATGTTTATTACTAGAGTAGAAAAGGAAACTTTCCTTTGATGATGCATGTCTGGATGCATTCAATAAAATTAAAAAGCAGGTTGCGAACACACCTATCGTTGTTGCACCCAACTAAGAGCAACCATTTAAACTCATTTGCGATGCCAATGATTTTGATGTTAGGGCAGTTTTAGGTCAGAGAAGAGGCAGGGTATTTCATGCAATCTATTATGCTAGTAAGACATTAACTGAAGCTCAAATTAATTACACTACTATTGAGAAAGAGTTATTAAGCATAATTTTTTTCTTTTGATAAGTTTCATTCTTACCTTGCCGATGCAAAAATTATAGTATTTACTGATCATGCTACATTGAGATACCTCTTTGCTAAGAAAGACGCAAAACCAAGATTAATTCGATAGATCTTGTTGCTGCAAGAATTTGACATCAAGATAAAGGACCGAACAGGGTTAAAAAATCAAGTTGTTGATCATCTTTCGAAATTGGAATCAAGCAGTGAAGATGGAAATAAATTGCAAATTGTCGACGTATTTCCTGATGAAAAGCTTTTTGCTGTGGACGCAACACCTTGGTACACTGATTTTGTCAATTACCTAATGTGCGAAAAAACTCCTTTGGTTGTCACTAGGCACAAGAAGGCAAGATTTCTTCACAATGCAACTAAATATCATTGGAATGAACCTTATATGTTCAAGGTTTGTAATGATAATATCATTCGACATTATGTCCCTAAGGAAGAAATGACATCAAACCTACAGTATTGTCATAATGCTACTTTTGGAGGGCATTTCGATGGTATGAAAACTGTCATAAAAGTCATTCAGTCAGGATTTTATTGGCCTTCATTATTTAAAGTTGCTTATGATTTTGCCCAACATTGTGATCGTTGTCAGCGCACAGGGTCAATATCTAGAAGAAATGAGATACAACAATAGCCAGTTATGGAAATTGAGCTATTTGATGTTTGGAGCTTGGATTTCATGAGTCCATTTCTGAATTCTTTTGGAAATCTTTATATTTCAGTTGTTGTGGACTACGTTTCCAAGTTGATAGAAGTTATGGTTGTGCCGAAAGATAATGCCAAAATGGTTTTAAAGTTATTTCACAAACAGATATTCACTCATTTTGGGACACCAAGGGCATAAATTAGTGACCAGGGAAAGCATTTTCATTGCAGTCAGGTGGTTGCTACGATGAAGCGAAATAGAGTGAATCACAGACTCGCTATAACTTATCATCCTCAGTCTAATTGTAACCCTCTTGACTCAGTCTAGCCGAAAGACCGAACCGAGCGAGCTACATTAAGGTTTACTGAAATAAACCCCAAAAAGAGTACTACTAAACGGTCCATTTTTTCTTTTATCTTATCTAAATACTTTATTAGGTCCTAAGGTGTTCATGCAAGACATGGTTAAAATCTCAACTTAATCAGGCGTCGATTTGACACCCAATTGCTCGAAAACCAATCATGGGGGACTAAAACATAATTTCTAATATTTACAAGGACTTTCTTAAAATTAAAGTTACCAATCCTCAATTAGTCATGTTATATGCCTTCATGCTAAAAATCAACTCAAAATAATCATCCGTACTCATTTAATTGCACATTTAAGAAGTATGGACCAAAATGCAAAGATTTCAAACTAGAGATGCCCATATAACTGAAATAATTGTTTGCGTACTGGTATGGGTCATATGAGTTTCGATACGGCACAAAAAGACAAAGGAGTACCGATACGGTCCCTAGGCATATCGGTACGGGCTTATATATTTCGAAAATTAAAATTTCAGTAGCTAAACATCGTATCGATACGGTAACCCATGTACCGAAACGAGCATTGTTTCAACATTATGCGTACCGATACGGGTACTAGGCGTATCAGTACGCCTAGGCTATTTTGAACACTTTGAGCCTGGTTAAGTCCTCGCGTACCGAAACTTGAGGGGTTTGTACCGGTAGAGGGAAACGTATAATGACCTCTAGGTCCAACATATGACACTTTGGCTCACTCTAACACTATCCATTCAACCTCAAAGATCATATGGCATCATAAACATCCAATTATCAACCATAGCAACATGGATTGAAGCTACGCTAAGCATGGCATACTCAAGCAATCACCTATGATCATGATTTCTACCCAAGCATGCTTAATATCTCCCAACCCCTCAAAACCACATACAAAAGTATCATACCAAATCAAAATAACAATCTAAACTTATTACAACAGGGAGTATCTCAAAACACATCTCCCAAAACCACTCGGTCACATTGTCTTCTTATTACTACTTAACGTATATAAAATCATACTTTGAGTTGAAATGTTCCTTGGATCCTCCCTTGCTCATGTGCTGCCTGATAAGCTATTTCACTGCATTGATGAGGAAAAGAGAGTGTAAGCTATAGGCTTAGTGAGGGAAAATCGCAAAGCACTCATCAATGCATTTAAAACCGTTTCTATCAAATCACATGTATTTATCTCATGGCAAAACATCTCATGCTTTTCTCAACATCTCAAATATGCACTTTTAAATCATTTTCAGCACATGTATCATGGATTCAATCTCTACCTCAATATAAGCTTCACACCGCAACACCTTTATAACAAGCTTAAAGAGCAACACATGTATAAGTCTCATTATACAAATGTAAACCATTTCACATGATACATTATCTCATATATTGGCTTTCAAGTGACTCAAAACCCACAACCTTACTGTAACACCCCAAAAATACCTTCAATTAAAAAACCTAATTTTGAAATCCCTAAATTCAAAACCCTTAAAATTAGGAATTTAAATATGAAATCCTAATTAAGAAATTTGGGAATTAATTGAATTTTAAACAAATTAATGACCTTTTTATAAAGAATTAATATTAGGTACCAACTTTGTGAACCCTAGAAAAGAACAAAGACTTACCGTGTAATTTATCCAAAATTTTGTATACATATAAGTCTCACACAATTTTTTTTTCACCCAGCCGCACTTTCTCCTCTCTATCAAGTGTTCGAATCGCATCTCCCTTTTTCTTTTCTTTTTTATTATTTATTTAATTCAATCAAACCCCGTTGAGTCTCTGGCACTACTCAATTCAACTATGTCTTCGGTTGATTTGAAGATCAACTATTCGAATCAGATAAGTATTCATTAAATTTCGTTAGATTAGTATTTAGGAATAATTCTTTAATCATAATGATAATAGTAATAGTGTTATCGTAGGATTATTCTCATAGGTACCAATACAACTGGACCTTGTACTTTTGATTATGAGCGACTAGCCATTCCGTAGGTTGAGCTTGCTTCGGCTAAGGTTTGTTTTCATCCCGTGCTATAAATAAATAATTTTTATATGGTTTTCACCTTGTTATTGAATTTACAGAACTATGATTTACGGAATTATGCATTATGATTTATGGATTTATGACGTATGCTTATGGAATATCAGATTTATGGAACTGTGTTTATGAATTTGAGTTTTAAACATCATATATGTATGAGCATGGGTTGGGATTTGTACGGGGAAGTTCAGTGGTTTCACCCTTCGGGCTGAATTCCACTTCGGATTGGCGGTTGTAGTGAGGAGTTTTGGGGAACTTTCCTCTTCTCTTGGCGATTGTAGTTGGGTGCAATGCATTACGCTTGTGATATTGTACCATTGTTTTATGTTTTAAAGAAACTTGAGAAAATATTACTTTGTTTTACGACTATGGTTTCCCTGCATATTAGAGACACACTAAGCTCTTTAGCTTACTCCCCCATAGTTTCCTCTTACAGATATCTTCGGACTTTAGGCGACGTGGTACTTGGAGGATCTCACATTTTATCCGGTTATTTTATTATTGAGTACGAAACTATTTTTAGTTATTCAGATCATTTTGATTATTTTGATACATTGATGTAATTTTTAATCTTTGAGATTAATTATGTTTTGGGATTATTTTTTAGCATTCATTTATTGTTGTTTTATTTTAGAGATTTTATTTAAATTTTTGAATATTAATTATGATATTTTTATTGTATTATTATGAGATATTTATTAAATTATAGTTATATATATATATTCTTTTAAACTTAAAGTATAATCTTTAAAATTTATTTTCTTGAGGGAAAAGTTTTCAATCGTAGCTTCCTAAAATCGATCTTTTCTTTTGGGTCAGGTTTAGGGGGTTACACTTACATTTCACAAAACTTATCAGATACACAAATTTCTCAAGTGGTTCTCACAACCACTTCACATACATACCTCAACCGGAGTAACGACACACTTGCCCACTTCTACGGTTCAAACCGGAGTAATGGCACACTTGCCCACCTCTACGGTTTGGATGTATAATCCACCAGCGGGAGTAAACGGAACATTTACCCACCTCAAACGCTGTGGTTCTCATGTTGGAGATTAAGGGCTCTTAACACCCCTCGACAAACGTGAGGCGACTTTTTATAGTGCACTCTAAACCCTATGGCATGCCAACTATATCTGATATCATTTTAAACACAGCCACTTGCCAATATATTCAATAAACAAGATTACTTCACTGTTTTACATATGCGTTAAATCAATCTTCCACAAATACATTAAACCACGTATTTTCATATTCTCAAAAATGCTTGCATAAATCATATGCTCTTCCCAAAAGTAATCATCAATGATCATTTGCATCATAAATCATTTCTAATCATGCAGTGAGTAATCAAAACCATAACATGTGCATGAGATTTCATTTTCAAAAGTCAGAACTAAGAAAAACTCAACTGATGTTTACTTTCGAGCTTAGATAAGTGTGCCAAACTTTATCTAAACTCCCACAACTCCTTTTCAAACCTTTTAACAGCACTAAAACACTTTTCCACTCACCAATAATCCAACGCTTGCTTGTCGATGCGCGAATCAAGCTTTCGCGCCTTCTTCAAAAGCCAAAGCATTCAACTCCCCTACTTTACCCAACCAAAAACAGAGGATTAAAGCACAACTCTGTAACACAAACCTCCAGCAACCAACAAACACGACATCGCCTCACAAGATCCCACTCAACACCTTCCTAAAACCATCAAGAACACCACCAAACCTTTCCTAATCAAAGCCCAGCCAACATCTAATGATTCTAACACATTAACATCATCAATTAACATCCAAAAACACTTTAAACATGTCCTTATACCTCCAGCAACACTACAACAACAAGATCAAGCCAAAAACCAACTATACACAACCTAGCAAACTAACAATTCACTTAGTTTCGGGATTAGATTGATTAATCAACTCTTCCAACATCAAAATACATTCAAAAAATAGATACTAATCAATTAGTTCTATTTCCAAAAACAGATCCAAATCAATCTTTCACAATTTTCCAATTAAATCCCAATTTAATCAACAAATCCATATTAATAACATAATTTCATTTCATAAATCAATAACAAAGGATCAAGAACTTGGGAATTTCAGTAAAGAACCCTTAACTAGAGGAGAGAAATGAAATCACCTCTAATTGTTGATTTCTCCTTTGTTTGATGAAGTTTTGATGAAATCCAAGTTGTTCTGTTTGAGGAAATCAAAGGAATCAAATGAGAAATTAAAACGAAATCAAAAGAGGTTGATTCTTGGAATTTTTAGAAAGGTTTTGATAGTTTGGTTGATGAGAAAGTAGAGAGAAAATGTGGAATGAAAAGTGGTTACGCAAAAAAATGATTTTGTTAACCAAAATTCCTTTTTATTAAATCCTTTTTAATTGTTTATAAAACCACCTTTAAAAACACTTTAAAATAACCCAAAACAAGAGAGAAATCTGATAAAAACTTAGTGATCAAATAGCTCCTTAAAAATTCTAAGTTTTGATCCTATTTTAATTTAGTCACCAAAAACAGTTTTGAAATCTTTCAATTTAGTCACTAGACTAAAATGTCCTAAAATCAGATTTAATTGTTCCAAATTGACTTTACCAATGTTAGGATATTTGTTTTGATATAATAAATGAAAATTAGTTTTAGACTAAATTGAAAAGGTTTCAAAAGTGTTTCTAAGTTCAAACAACTTAAAAATAAGTTTGAGAAGCTTTGGAAATGTTTTAAACGTTTTAAAGTAGCCAAACTCAAGTTTTGAGCACTACCGTATCGATACAGTTACACCCCGTATTGATACACCTTAGGGTTTCAGCTCCAGTATTTTTCCAGTAACCAAAAACTGTACCGATACGCTTCTAGGCATACCGATACGGATAGGGTAGTACCGATACGCATGTACGCGTACCAATCCCGATTTTAACCTCCCCAACGGCTATTTCCCAATGACTATTTAAATTGCAGGGCGTACCGAAACAGACTATCCCGTACCGATACGGTTTGCAAAACAAACAGCGGTGTACCGATACGGTTAGCAAACAAACCAAGGTGTTTCGATACGATCAGCAAGACTGGCATAACGGCTAGTTCCCGTACTGATACGACTACACGCGTATCGATACGGTTAGGCAGCAGACAACTTAACGGCTAGTTTCCAAGAAGGGTGTATCGGTACGGGTAACTCGTGTATCGATATGGACAGCTGCAGAACTGTATTAATTGCAGAAATAGAGGTTCTAACGGCTCTAATTCAATCCCAACGGTCTCCAACAGCTAGGAACTCAATTGGGACTATAAAAGGACCCTTCAAGCTTCAGCAACAACTAATGCTTCAATTGTCAACAACATTATGATGCCAAAATTGTCTTAGGGCTTTTAATTCATATTCTTTGTATAGACAACACTTGTGAGCTTAATTGTCAATATATGTTCAAGTGTTTTAGGACTAGGTGAGTGCTTAAAAGAGTGCAAACATCTACCTTGTAGAGAGGATTCTTTGTTTTCCTTATTTCTTTGTTTGAGAGGATTCCTAAAGCTTGGGTTGTAAGCTTTGGATGCTAGACTTGGTAATTGGGTCTAGGTTGTAAAGGTTGCCTCCTAAGCCTTGTTAAAAGGGGAAGAAATTCTTACTGAATTTGGGAAATCCTTAGTGGGGAAGCTAAGGTAGTGGATGTAGAGCTTGTTAGAAGCTTGAACCACTCTAAATCCTTGTGTCCATTGTCTCATCTTTTAGCTTCTACACTTTCACCCAAACATCAACTTCTCCACCACTTGGCAAGCAATTCGGTTGAAGGAATTCGAGCTCAACAACCAAATTACTTAAAATATTAATTAAGTAATTTCCCATATTTTCCTTAATTTATTTCAATCCAAAATCAATTTTTAAGATTTAATTTCCTGAAACTAGTTAAATTGTCTAAACTGGTTCCCTTGAACCCCTAACCTGATTCGGCCCAAATTTAGGGCATTACACCAATGGACAAGCCGTGATCTCTAACCGGGCTATCAAAAATATCTTGGAAAAAGTGGTGAATACAACTCAAAAAGACTGGTCTTCACGCTTAGATGATACGTTGTAAGCGATTTGTACTGCATACAAAACTCCACTTGGGATGTCACCGTATCAGCTTGTCTTTGGAAAATCCTGCCACTTGCCCGTTGAACTAGAACACAAGGCTATATGGGTGTTGAAACAAGTGAATCTGGATTATGAGGCTGCGGGGAAGAAAAGATTGCTGGATATCACTAAGTTAGAAGAAACTCACCGCAACGCTTATGAAAATGCCTTTATTTACAAGGACAAGAGTAAATGCTGGCATGACAAGATCATATTACAGCGGCAATTTGAAGTTGGACAATTGGTTTTGCTATTCAATTCAAGACTGAAGTTGTACCCAGGCAAATTGCGATCACGATGGTTGGGACCTTTTGAAGTTGTGGAAGTGTTTCCACATGGTGCAGTCATAATCAAGGATAGTAAAGAGGGGATCCCATTCAAAGTCAATGGACAAAGACTAAAGCTTATTTTGGTGACTTTGATTCTAAGAGTGTTGAGACCATTAAATTGGTCATATTTTTGATATTTTCTTTTAATTACTTTGTTAGATGTAGATTTTGTTTTATTATTTTCCTTGTTTATATTTAAATTTCTTTTATTTATTTTTGTAGAATAAATCTCCCTTTGTTTTGGTATGGAATCTTCTTCCAACAGATCGTACGACAAGGAGACAACATATGATATGCATGATTTGGGGGGGCAATTTGGGTAAATTAATTACACTGATTATTAACCCTATCACATTCCATCAATTTGTGGGAGCGAGAGATACACTAGACGGGCGTGATTTTGTGACACAATCAGACCGTTAAAAACTCATTGCATCAGACGGTAAAGATTACATATTTTTACGTCTTTATTTTTTCCTCTTTTATTTAATACCTCTAGATACACTAACCTTCTTCATTTAGATTTATCTGTCTTTTTCTTTGAATCTTCAAAACTTTAATTTTTTCTGCAAAAATCCTTTTTTTCATCTCTATCTCTATTTTCTCATGGCAAAGACTAAAGCTTCCCAAAAAATTTCTATAGAGACTTCTATAAAAAGAACTCAAGGCTTTACCTCCAACCTTCAAGTCGAAGAGCTAGTGGAACGAGAGGAGAACACTGAGTATGAGGTGTTCCAAATGAAAATGGCTGAGGTGCGACACAAGGAACATATCCTGAAGCAGAATATCCTTCCGAAGCAAGGGATTGTTCTTTCGCATGAGAGAGAACCTGGAAAATTGATTCACCACACCATCGAGCTTCACAAATGTGGCACTTTTTGCACTCACCCTGGAAGTCACAGTTGCTCTGGTAAGGGAGTTTTACTCTAACCTTTACGAGCCTTCTTTGAAATTGGTTTTTGTGAGGGAGAGCTCTATACCTTGGAGTACTGCCATTATTAACAAATTGTTAAAGACTTTTGTGAGTATTGATGAACATTCCCTATTTGTGAAAGAAATTGATCAGGAAAAATTAGATTTGCTAGTTAAGGATTTGTACGTTGTTGATGCATTTTGGTAGGGGACCAATGTGGGAAACTTCACAATGTATAGGAAAATTTTAACCCTACCTGCAAAAATCTGGTTCCAGATAGTAAATTCCAGGTTGCTGCCATCACTCATAGCACCACGATCTCCCTAGATAGAATGTGTTTGATACATTCTATTGTCAAGGGAAGAAAGATAGATGTTAGGAAGATCATCCACAAGTAAATTGTTGATTGTTCTAAGAGCAAGAAGGGAATCTTGGCATTTCCTTCATTGATAATGCAATTGTGCAATTTGAAGGAGGTCAAACCCTTAAAGAATGAGGAGATGACACCAAACAAAGGGCCATTGAATGAGATCTCTATTGAGAGAATGGTGAGAACTACTGAGGTTCCTACACCAAAAGTGGGAACTACAACGAGAAAGGAAAAGAAAAGGTAGAGTCAGCTATTGAGGACAGCCCTACGAGTAATGAAGTATGGATGAAAGTTCTAGCTATTGAGGATAAACTCAATGTTGTGACAAGCACACTGGGGAGGGTTGCGGCCACAGTTCAAACACTTGATCTTACTTAGAATTTATTCTATGCATATGTTAATACATCGCATCAATTTGCTCTCTTTACAATGAGTAGAGTTACCCCAGTCCCTTTGCCAGAATTCCCAAAATTTCCACCAATCATATCCAGTTATGATTTTTTTCTGATGCGGTCACAAAAGATGTCCCAACAAAATTTGTAAGTTCCCTTAAGCATGTGAGCGATGCTGAGGACACCAAAAGAAGAAGCATCTAGCAAGATCATCAAAGATTGCCTCTTTAACTTGAATGTCACAACATAAGTTGATGAAACCCCTACCTGTCTAAAAAAAGTTCTTATGGAAGATGTCAATGAATATGAGGAAGAAAGTACCCCAGTCAAGAAGTTTGACTCTGAAGAAATTTTTGCTGATGATAAGTCAGTTGCATCCAAGGTTGTGGATGCAATCTGTGAAGGACCAGAGTTTGTGCGAGATTCTGTGAGACTGGTAGAAGTTGTCTCTGCAACGGATGAACAAGAGGACAACCCTCTTGCAATGGTGGTTTATAATGCACCACCCAGTTCGTTCCCACTGCAGTTGTGGTTGATGATGCCAATAAAGAAGATAAACCCGAGAATAAAGAAGAGCTTGATCAAGAAGATGAGGCCTCTCTTCGCAAGAAAGATAAGAAACGAAAGCACTCAAAATCCAAAGACAAACACAAGAAGAACCACAAGGAAGAAATGAGGAGCGAAAAGAATAAGTGTTGCTCTGCCTCCTCCTTTTAAGAGCCCTGAAGGACTGAGTTAGTTTTTTAGTTTTTGTAGGCATGCATACCATGCAGTGTAATTTCATTTTGTTCACTGCATTGTCATGATATTTGCATTGTCATTGTAATTATATTTAGTTTTATTATCATTTCATTCATCATTGTAACCATATTCTGTCATTGCATTTTGTGTTGCATTAAGGACAATGTAATCTTTAAGTTTGGGGGTATGCACTTGGTAGTTGAAATGCCCCTCATTTCAAAAAAAATCTAACCAAATGCAAGACTCTTTTTGTGCTAAAAATCTTTTAATTACAATTGATGCTTAAATCTTGAATCTTTCTAATTGTGATGAGTTGATTGAATATATATACTGGACGATTGCATTATAACTCTGCATGATTACGTTTACTTGCTTGAGTAAAGGACATCTAGCATCATCTTTTTGATTTTGGTTGAATTCTACCTTGTTCAGCTTGTGTTATATATGCTAGTAGTTCTTATTATATGTAAATAAATGACATTCCAATGTGAGTGCAATAAGATTGTAGCTTAAGGGGGAACACTCCAATGCATGTGTTAGAAAAATGAATCTGGCCAAAGGCTGTCACTGCATGAGTGTGTGTCGATGCAATGAAGTACTTCATGGGGGTTCGTTGCACAATATCTTATTTTTAGGGTCTATGGTGCATTCATTGTTCGATATCCCTAGCTACAAATAAATAAAAAATGTGTAAAAGAAGAAATATAGATATATATGTTTGTTACTAAATAAATGTTGATAGGTAGAAAGAATCTAAGATTTTAGGCATGATGCTATGTATTGTTGAAATGCTTGTTTGTGTTCTTATGATTGAGTTGTGAATGCAATCATCTATCCTACCGATGCTCTTGATTCATTGTGGTTGGAATGATTCAAGTAGATAGAATGTCCATGATCTTTTGGTTATACCTTGCTAATTTCAATTTTACTTGAGGACAAGTAAAAACTCAAGTTTGAGGGTGTGATAGCTCTTTTAAAGAGCATGTATTTCCTTCAGATTTATAGATTAAATTGTCCCCACGTCAGTATCTTATGTATTCATATTTGCATTTTATGTTTATTATTTGCATTTTTCTAACTCATGTCTTAGTTACTCTTGTTATACAAGTTTTTTCCTTTTTCCTATGATGTCGATGTATTATCAATGTCCCTACAGAGGAAGTTTCACCACTGCAACCAGTTTGACACTGTAGCGACCAACTATCTAGTCTGCCAATTGGATTATTTGTTATAACAAAATTAGTACGACAGTCTATTTTCTGAAGGACCTAAAGGACATGTGTCCTTTCTTTGGCAGCTTATAAAAGGATAAATTCAGAAAGAGAGAGAACATTCACTTGATATTCATTTTCCTTTTCATCATCTTCAACCTCCGAGCTTTTTTAATGGCGGATTAAACTCCATTTCTGGAGATCCAAGGCGAAGCAAGGAAGAAATATCCAAGGAAATGAGGATTCAAGTGTAATATCCTAATTTTTAGCGAGTGACCAAAATGTAAATTTTGAAAGTTTTGTGGCTAAAGTATAAACTTTGGAAAAGTTTAGGGATAAAATTGCAATTTTCAAAAGTTATGTATTTTAACCCCTTAAATGAATAGCTTACTCCCCAAGAATAACGTTTTCGTGTAACCCGAATTTCTTGTACGGAGTTTGTATTAATGGCTTTAAAGCGATAAAGTTCAAAAAAATATTCTGATAATCGGATCGAGCTAAAATTTCAGAGATAGTTCCATGGACCTTAGAAGAGTCATAAAATATCATTTTATGAATATTTGGATGTTAAAAAGATCGAGAAAAATTTGAATCGATTAAAATGACATGGAATGGCAATTTTGTGAATAAGTTGATCGGTAAATGGCATTTTGGTCATTTTGCCCAAAAGGGACATGGAAGGAATTTTGAGATTTCTTTTATTGATGAATAGTGGCTGATTAAAATCCAACTAAGTCTAGTTGAATGTTACAAAAAGGCAAATTATAAATATAGATCTAGTTGGAGGGTATTTTGGAAAGTGGAATTTATTGAATTAAAAATTCATTTTTTTCATAATACAAGTGTCTTAAATACATGAGATATGAATGAATTATCAGCCAAATACCCTCCAAAACCGTGGTGAAGAGAAAAGGAAGAGAAAATATTCTACAAGCTTGATTTAAGCCTCGAATCTCGATTTTCAGGTAAATTTTCGAGCTGCAAAGTTGTTCTACTCTTCGAGCTCTATCTTTTGATGTAAGTAATTCATATAATACTTGCTTGGTTGATGAGATTTGATATGAGGAAGACTTGCGATAAGTCGACCTTGATATTAATGAAAAAGTATATTGATTAAAGTTATGCAAATGGCATGAAATATTAAATGTATATGTAATACATTGATATGGCACAAAGATATATCTAAGATAAATCAGATTTTAGATATTGGGTATGAACTGCGTAATATCGACTATATGATCTATATTGATGCTTTGAACATGGAATATTGAAATGCCCAAGTAATATGATATGATAGTCCATGGTATAGTTGGATATCCATAGATTCCTTAGCAGCTGCATCACTCAAGTTATGATATGATTACATATTTTTTTTACTACGATGGTGTCACATACACCTTGGGGACCCAAGCCCTTGGTGTGCACCCTAGGGATCCAAGCCCATAGTGCTAATGGCACTAACGAGGTTCTTTTATGAGGAGCAAAGAGCGTCCCCAAGTACGTACTCATTTGTCTGTTCCGTTTAGCACTACGGTGTTATATTTCAGATGACTCATGTACCTAAGGTCTCATAAAGTATACTTTGGGGAAATTTAAAAGATTAATAAAAGTGCAGGTAATCGAGCTAGTGAGCTTGAGAAATTCCATTATGTAGTAAGTTTTCTGCAAAGTTTTGGTACTAAGTACGAGAAATAACAGGTTCTCCGTACTCTTTGTATATCTCTGTATTTTTCATAAGATCAATATTTTCTCGATTATGTTAAGCTCAGTAATATCTGTATTTCTTTGTTTGATATGTTAGGCAAAGAATTAGAATTATGATAAAGTTTTGCCATGAAATTTGATAGAAACTAGTTATACTATGGTATGAGAAGCATGTTGAAGTATGTCAAGTAAACATGATGTACTTAATACAAGTAATTTATCAATTATACTTAGATAAGCTAGATATAAAAACAAGCCTTGAATTATGTTCATGTCAGTTATTTGATAACCTTATATGCTTTGCCTCACTAAGTGAATACTTGATGTGAGTTTTGGTTATTAAAAGTGGCTTTCTTAGGTCATATTACTTCAGCTGTAGGGATCCGAGTCGATCCTAAAAATATACAGTCTATTGTGGAGTGGGAAAATTCATAAAAATATTACAGGGTTTGTAGTTTCTTAAGACTTATTGGTTATGATCGAAGGTCTATGAAAGATTTCTTAAGGATATGTTATGAGTTTGTATAATTGAGTTCGAGATCATGGAAAAGATATATGCCATTAGTAGAAATTGCTTATAATAATAGTTATCAAGAAAGTATACAGATGGCACCCTACGAAGCTCTCTATGGTCGAAAGTGTAAATCACTATTAAATTGGTATAAGTTAAAGATCATAAATTAATTTAGTCAGATATATTACAAGAAATGGAAGAAAAAGTAAAGATTGTATAAGATAATCTTAAAAAGACTGATGATCGACATAAGTCTTATGCAGACTTAAAAGGAAAAGATATTAAATTCGAAGAGAAAGGAAGAACATGATGCCTATCTTCGCATTGTTCTTTAGACTCTTCGAGAAAAGAAGTTATATGTTAAGCTGTCAAAGTGTAAATCTTGGTTGCTGAAAGTTGCTTTTCTTGGTCACGTGGTTTTGGCAGAAGAGATAAGAGTAAATCCCAAGAATGTACCAACTATAGTTGAATGGAAACATCTGAAGAATGTTTCCGATATTCAAAGTTTCTTGGGACTTGTTGGTTATTATCGAAAGTTTGTAAAGAATTTCTTGATGATTGCCTCCCCACTGACCAAGCTATTGAGGAAAGATATGTTATTTTGTTGGACAAATAAATGATAATAAAACTTTGAGACATTAAAGAAGATATTAATCGAAGCCCCGGTATTAGTACAACCAGAATCGGGCAAAGAGTATGTGTTTTATAACGATGCTTCTCATAAAGGTTTGGGAAGTGTACTTAAGTAAGAAGGAAAAGTTGTGGCCTATGCTTTGAGACAATTTAAGATGCATGAGAGGAATTATCCTACTCATGATTTGGAGTTGGCAATGGTTGTATTTGCTTTAAAGATATAGCGTCATTATTTATATGGTAAATGATGCTATATTTACATAGATTATAGAAGTTTAAAGTATTTGTTAACTAAAAATGAGTTGAACCTGAGGCAAAGAAGGTGGATTGAGCTTCTTAAGGATGATGATGTGATCATTGACTATCATTCAGAAAAAGCTAATGTGGTAGCTAACGCCTTCAGCCGAAAGACATTTGTTGCCTTAAGAGCTATGAATGCGATACTGGCATTAAAAGAAGATGGTGCTTTGATTTTCGAGTTAATAATAAAGTCTACTTTATTAGATTGAATAAAAGATTTTTAGAGAAAAGATGAGAAGTATTTGTTAAGGTTCAAATAAGTGGAAGAAGGTGAAACTGAAGACTTTGAAGTTAATCTGATGGATGCTTGTATTATAAAAAATCTATTTTTTTAATCGATGAAGAATTGAAGAAACAACTTGTCTTCGATGTACGTTATAGTCCTTTGATTGTACATCCAAGTGGAAATCAAATGTATCAAGATTTAAAGAGTCGATATTGGTGGCCAAGCATGAAAAGAGTTATAACTGAGTTTGTTTCTAAATATCTGACATGTCAACTAGTAAAAGCAGAACTTCAGGTACCTTCTGAATTATCGTAACTGATTTCCATTTCTCAGTGGAAATGAGAATGAGTGACAATGGATTTTGTATTAGGACTATCTTTGACATTGAATAAGAAGGATTCAATTTGGGTGGTTGTTAATAGATTAACTAAGTTAGCACACTTTATCCTTGTTTGAACAGATTACTCTAGGGATAAGTATGCTAAGTTGTATATTAAGGAAATAGTTCAACTACATAGAGTACCATGCTAGATAGTATCTAATAGAGATTTGAGGTTTACTTTAAAATTTTGGAAGTCTTTACATAGAGCCTTGGATATTAAACTCAATGTTAGCACAACTTTTCATCCTCAAACAGATGGACAATCAGAGCGAACTATTTAGATTTTGGAGGATATGTTAAAGGCATGTATGATTGAATTCAAAGGATCGAGATGTAGTCAGTCCTGAGCAAATTAAAGAAGTTAAAGATAAGGTAAATATGATAAAAACATGGAGTCAAAGAACTAAGGAAATAAGTCAATTTCGCTTGTTAAAGTTCTTTGACGAAATCGTAAAGTTGAGGAAACGACTTGGGAAAGAAAAGAAGATATGAGAAAACAGTTTCCTCACCTTTTTGAACTAGGTACATGTTGAAAATTCGAGGATGAATTTTCTTAAGGGGGAGAGAATTGTAATATCTCAATTTTTGTCTAGTGACCAAAATGTAAATTTTGAAAGTTTTGTGGCTAAAGTATAAACTTTGGAAAAGTTTAGGGATGAAATTACAATTTTCAAAAGTTATGTATTTTAAACCCTTAAATGAATAGTTTACCCCCCAAGAACGACGTTTCTGTGTTACCTTATTTTTTCGTACGAAGTTTGTATTAGTAGCTATAAAGTGATAAAGTTCAGAAAAATATTCTAATAATTGGATCGAGCTAAAATTTCAGAGATAGTTCAATGGACCTTAGAAGAGTCATAGAATATCATTTTATGAATATTTGAACATTAAAAAGATCGTGAAAAAATTAAATCGATTGAAATGACATGAAATGACAATTTTGTGAATAAGTTGATCGGTAAAGGGCATTTTGGTCATTTTGCCCAAAAGGGACATGGAAGGAATTTTGATATTTCTTTTATTGAAGAATAGTGGCTGATTATAATCCAACTAAGTCTAGTTGGAATGTTACAAAATGGCAAATTAGAAATATAGATCTAGTTGGAGGGTATTTTTGGAAAATGGAATTTATTGAATTAAAAATTCATTTTTTTCATAATACAAGTGTCTTAAATACATGATATGTGAAGGAATTATCAGCCAAATACCCTCCAAAATCGTGGTGAAGAGAAAAAGAAGAGAAAAGATTTTACAAGCTCGATTTAAGCCTCAAATTTCAGTTTTCAGGTAATCTTTCGAACTGCAAAGTTGTTCTACTCTTCGAGCTCTATCTTTTGATGTAAATAATTCATAGAATACTTGCTTGGTTGATGAGATTTGATATGATGAAGACTTGCGATAAGTCAACCTTGATATTAATGAAAAAGTATATTGATTAAAGTTATGCAAATGGCATAAAATATTAAATGTATATGTGATACATTGATATGGCACAAATATATATTTAAGATAAATCAGATTTTAGATATTGGTACAAACTCACTAATATCGACTAAATGATCTATATTGATGCTTTGAACATAGAATATTGAAATACCCAAGTAATATGATATGAGAGTCCATGGTATAGTTGGATATCCATAGAGTCCTTAGCAGCTGCATCACTCAAGTTATGATATGATTACATGTTTTTGTGACTATAATGGTGTCACATACACCTTGGGGACCCAAGCCCTTGGTGTGCACCCTGGGGACCTAAGCCCATAGTGCTAATGGCACTAACAAGGTACTTTTATGAGGAGCAAAGTGCGTCCTCGAGTACGTACTCATCTGTCTATTCCGTTTGGCACTACAGTGTCATATTTTTGATGACTCGTGTACCTAAGGTCTCATAAAGTATACTTTGGTCAAATTTAAAAGATTAATAAAAGTGCAGGTAATCGAGCTAGTGAGCTCGGCAAATTCCATTATGTACTAAGTTTTCTGCAAATTTTGGTACTAAGTACGAGAAATAATAGGTTCTCCATACTCTTTGTATATCTCTGTATTTTTTGTAAGATCAATATTTTCTTGATTATGTTAAGCTCAGTATATTTGTATTTCTTTGTTTGATATGTTAGGCAAAGAATTAGAGTTATGATAAAGTTTGCCATGAAATGTGATAGAAACTTGTTATACTATGCTATGAGAAGCATGTTGAAGTATGTCAAGTAAACATGATGTACTTAATACAAGTAATTTATTAATTATACTTAGATAAGCTAGATATAAAAACAAGCCTTGAATTATGTTCATGTCAGTTATTTGATAACCTTATATGCTTTGCCTCACTAAGTGAATACTTAGCGTGTGTTGTTTCACACGTAGTTTAAACTTACAAGAAGAGGAGTCAAGTATGTTGATCAAGCTGCAATCTGCCAAACATCAGTAAGACATTCTAATTTATGATATTCTCTAGTGGCCATGTATCAATTTATTCGTTAGTTGTTTTAAAGGTATAAGTTTGATTAATAATCAAATAAATATGAATTATTCGTATGGTTAAAGAATTACCGGTGATGATATTTAATCAGGTAAGATTTTATTTATCGTTTATAGCGTAACGATTTTAAATTCAAGAAAGGGCCTAGGCAGTGTACCTAGTTTTCACCCTGAGTTACATACTTATTTTAATAGCTGACTAACATGTTTTATAAACCAATTAAGGGCAAAACTATCAATATGCAAATAGGCTATGAATACTTCGAAAGTCGAGAAAGGGTTATTTTATAAATTAGTTTTATGTTAGATGTTTAAAAAAAATTACAAGTCTAGAACTCTGTTAAATAATATTGTGACATCATCAATGTGTATCCGTACTATGAGTATACGTTAAGGGTGTTACATCAAGTGCTGAATCAAGGAGAAATATTTGTTATCTTTTTTAAATCTTTCTAGAGATAGATGTTTATTGGAGATTTTATTATATTTCTTGTGTTAATGATGATGGTTTAACTCTTTAAGCTTTGTATGAACTTGTTTAAACTCTGTTTTTCAGTTCAATATATTATTATTAGCTTTCTTCTTATTTCAATTGTTGGATATGATCTTTGTTTGTATGAGAGTGTTAAACATCGTCACTAACTTTGAGAGATGCGATGACAAGTTAGGTTAACAAGCCATTACAACGAGAGTTGAATAAGGATACAACAAGAGTTGATCCCCTTGTTTGAGGAGTTGTAGTTTTGACAAACAATGAAACTTGTGGTTGATCTACATCTTCGCGTCATCAGTTGAGATTCCAATAGAAGTTAGTAAGCGAACTTATTCTTTTATTTGTCAAATGAACCATCATTTATTATTTCCTTGTGCACTTCATGTTCTGCCGAGCAGAGCCGAGGAGATCCAGATTCTTACTCAATATTTCTCTTATCTTCATTATAATGTTCCTTTTTTGCTCTCAAAATTAATCTTTTATTAAACAGCTTATCATTTCATTACAATCACAATTACACTCACAGTTTCTTTATTTTTTAGAATTCTTTGCAGCAACATGAAAGTACATCTAAATACTTATCCTCGTGGGATCGATATCTAACATGATCTTCCTATTAACTATACTTGTATCATTAGTGTACGCTTGCACATTTTGTGTGATGATTATTCATCAATCACAAGGTTAAAGTGATGAAGGTTGTATAGATCGAGACCCCCAGCATTCTTAGAAGTGCATATGTGAAGAGGTCAGCCTCATTCATTTGTCTTTCCAGTGCACCAAAACCTTCATATTGTATATGTCATGGCATCAACCATAGATTGAGAAAGTAAGTAATAGGACATCACATATTGAGCCAAAGCTTGGACCGATTTTAGAAAAAATTCTCTCCCACCATACGAAAGGAGATGTTTCTTCCAACCTGTAACTCTGTCATCCACCCTCCTACGAACAAAACCCAGAGAGTTAGTCTTGTTCTTCCCCACAAGAAGGGTAATGCCAAGAGTAGTGAGTCATTAGACCCACATGATGCTTGAGAGCTATGTATGATCATGGGTAATTGTGTTGGGGATGAAGTATAATGCTGATTTGTCGAAGTTTATTTGTTGCCCTAAGGAGGTGGAAAAGATGTGAAGGATATCCAAGAGCCGAGAAGCTTCAACTGTGGAGTTCTTGACGAAGATAATGCTATTATCAACATAAAGAAAATGGTTAACCTGCGACCCACATATGCTTGCTCTAATTCCTTTGATGCTGCAAGCTAATTGTTCAGCATAAAGAGTTGCAGATAGACCCTACATACGAATGTGAAAAATGAAGGGTGATAGAGGATCACCTTACCTAAGGCCATGCCGAGGAAAGAATTCGGTGGTTAAGGACCCATTAACACGAACAGAAAATGATACAGTCATTTTGCAAGTCATGATCGTGTCGACCCAATTTCTATGAAAGCCCATTCAAAGCATGATATTTTGAAGGAAAGTCCACTCCACATGATCTAAGGCCTTCTCTATGTCAATTTTTAGGGTACTCCCTTTGTTTGGTCTATTTCTAGAGGATTGAAGATAGTGAAGGAGCTAATGTGCCACAAGAATATTATCCGAGATCATTCACCCCTTTAGAAAAACAACCTAATTGTCGTGAATGAATAGGGGAAAGAAAGCTTTCATTCTGTTGACCAACACCTTGGATACAATCTTGTACACTACTGTACGAAAACTAATTGGTCGCAGTTGACGCATGTTGTTTGGTTCGCCTACCTTGGGAATGAGAGCTATAACAGTTTTGTTAACCAAGGCCATGTCAGTTTTTTTTTGTGTAAGAAGATATTTACAAAGCTGAATGATATATGTGCCGATCATGTCCCAATGCTATCTGTAGAAACTTGCGGAGAGACCATCAATGCCTAGTGTCTTCTTAGGGTTAATGTCCTGAAAAGCATGAAGAATTTCCTCAATAGTATATGGTTGCAGTAAGAAATTATTCATATCATTAGTTATGGTATGAGTAATATTATGCAGAAGCAGATCATACGTAGAGGGATTAGAGGATGCAAACAGTGCTCATAAATAGTACACCACTACTTGCATGACATATCCTTTCCTCTCATGCCAGCAACCAGAAGTATCGTGAAGGCCCTTGATATAATTTTTCTTCTTTCTTTCAGAGGCACGAGCATGAAAATAGGTAGTATAGTGATCCCCTTGGGAGACCCAAACAACACGTGACCTTTGAGCCCAATAAGTTCCATTCTTATCCAAAAGCATTTTGAGCTTTTTTTCGCAGCTAGGAAAGGTTCAAATTCTGAAACCAAGAGGTGCCGAGAGAAACAAGAGTTAATTTATGTTTGAAGGTCTTTGATGCGTTGTTGTGAAGTAGCACGTTCGTCATCTTACCAGTTCTTAAGAATGCCCCAACAACTTTGAGTTTGTCAACAACATTATCATAAGTGAAACTCCAAGCATCCTAAACCCTATCAATACAAGTTTATTCTATACTGGCTCAAACTGCTGTTTATCAAACAGGGAACGTTGCGTCTATTTTATAATTTATAAACTTATAATTTTTTACTAAAAATATAATTATATAATTATTAAAATATTTACTAGTTTAATTATTTTATATATTTTTCGTCAAACTTTCTAGTTAAAATTTATTAATACATTTTTATCATAATTTAAATTGATATTATAATATTAAAAAATTTAAATATATATATATTAACCTATAACATTTTATCTAAAATAATCATTTCAAAAAATAATTTTTGATAATAATATTAAACACTTATATTTTGAACCAAATTTTTTCAGAGAAACGCACAAAAGAAAGTTCATTTATTATTATTATTATTATTATATTTTGAACCAAATTTTTTCAGAGAAACGCACAAAAGAAAGTTCATTTATTATTATTATTATTATTATTATTATTATTATTTAACTTGAAAAAGAAAGGGTTTAAACTGGCAGCCTTTTCTAGGCATGCTTTTGAATGGTGGGGAGTGGGATCAAAGGAAAGGATTTGATTGAGGAGATTTTGGGGGCGGTAATGGTGGGATTTGAGAGCTAGGGTTTTTGGTTTTCGGTTTATTGTTGTAATGTTGTGTTGTTGTGGTTTCTGTATTGTTTGGATCTAAGGATATAGATTGAGAGCTTAAAATTTTAAAATAAAAAGTTGCGGCTTTTCCCCCCTTTGTTTTGTCAAATAGAAGGAAGCAAAAAGGTCAAGTCTTTGGTTTTGGGTTGTTTGATCTCGGTGCTGCTGCATCCATTCTGGCTTGTTTCTGCTAATGTGGAAGGTAAACTTATTTTCTTGCAGCATCCCATTTTGTTATTTTCCTTCAATTACTTTTCAGTTTGATCCTTGGATTTTGTAACATACTCTGGTGTTTGCAGAATGGGTTTTTGATATGTCGTTACATAAATTTGGTTTTAAGTATGACAATGAGTTTGCTTTGATTCGCATGTATACTTGTTTTCCTGATGATTAGAAAATTTTCCACCTTTTTCTTGCGTTTTGCTTTTGGGAGATTACTCTTACAGTGCTTAATTTGTTGCATGGCTTCTGATCCTTGTTGTCAATCAAATGTTAGTATTATGCGATATTTTTTTGAAGGAAAGAATTATGCAATACGGTTGTATAATTTGTGACTTTTGTTATAATGGGTATAATTGCGCTATAAAGAACATGTCTAAGAAGAATGCTTTTTCTAGAATGGCTTTGTAATAATTTGAGGTCATGCCATTTTATTGTTCACAGCAATTACGTACTTTGGGCATTAAATGTTGGTGATACTTTAGAAATCATGGCTGCTACTCCCAATTAGTTTTTTTTTTTTTTCACATTCCTCACTGGTTTGATAGCAGATCTATCATGCACTTGAGGTCATTAAACTCACACTGTTTAACATTAAACAATATTGCTTTTTATTTGTTGCTTAATTACTGGTTCAATGTATAATTATGGAACTTGTTTTATATACATTTGACTTCCTGTGCTGTAAAATTTAGATAATTATGTTTCTGGAACTGCGTGAGTATAATTAACCGATGTCTTGTACTGTTTTGAACTGTTTACGCCTCTTCAAGTAACTAAGCTATCTGCATGTTGCTAGACCTGCTAATGTTTGGTGAGTGTTGATGAATCTGCTCTCTAATTATAGCTCAGTAGCTGATTCAGCTGTGCTATATATTTAACCCATGCATTGTTAATTAATATCATCCTCTTACCATCTTTACATTTTGAAACAGGTGATGCATTGCACAGCCTAAGGACCAACTTGAAAGATCCTAACAATGTACTGCAGAGTTGGGATCCTACCCTTGTTAACCCCTGCACATGGTTTCATGTTACATGTAACAATGATAATAGTGTTATTAGAGTGTAAGGTCCTTTTTCTCTTTTTTGTCTTATGAGTACATGGTTACAACTTAGAAATTGTGTTTTACTGATTTCGCAAGGTTTTACTTGTGTAATGTCCTACTTCTGCATCAAAATTTCAGTGATCTTGGAAATGCAGCTTTGTCTGGTATGCTTGTACCACAGCTTGGCTTGCTTAAGAATTTGCAGTACTTGTAAGTCATGCTTTGCCTTGTTAATTCTAGCTGTTGTCTATTTATATAGTTGGTTTGGCTTTGATGTGCTTGCTTCTGAGTAAGATATGCAATTGCTTTCTCTATATTCGTAAAAGGAAGAAATGGTTCGTGACAATTATTGTTGCATTAAATATGCTTCATTAGCAGCTTCACCGGTAGAAGTGATTGAGGGTCCCACCTGCTTCATTAAATTTGTAAATTGTAATTTGGAGAAAAGGCTTGTCTATAATTCTTCTCATCATGGTTCAGTGGCAATCTTCCATGGGGTTAGCAAAACTTGATTCAACTCGAAAAAAATTGATTTTTTCCTTCAAATTTCAAGTTAATCAAATCAAGTTATTTGTTTTTCCGAATCAACTCAAACAAGTAATTAATTTTTTTGAGTTAAAGTTGAGTTTAAATTTTTTACAACTCGGATGTTCGAAAAACCGATTAAGAAATTGGTGTAAATTCCCCTTGAGTTTCAACAAAATAATCTTAAATTTTCAAAAAATTAGAAAAGAAGTTTTCAATAAATATTTTCCATCATCTAAGAATAATATCTATTGACTAGTATTACAAAGCTCTTAACATATATTTACTAAATGCAACTAAGGTCACTTATAAAAATGAGGGTTCCATCTTACAAGATCCTAGAGGATAAGATGCATGAAGGAGTTAATAAGCATTATGGAGCTGCTACACATTTCTTCTTTCTTAACCATTTATTGAGCTGGTCTGTCTAGTGCGCTTTGTGCTAGGATGGATAGTACTATGTGATAAAACGCATCGCTACATTTGACTTGGTTGTTTGTTTTCCTTGAACACGACAAAAAGACATTTTCTCGCTCTTATATGATGGCCTTCATAACATTTCTTTAAGACATTGCAGCCAATATAATAATCCAGAACATAGCATTCAATTGTTAGTGCACAGTTTATTTGCCTTGGTATTTCATTACTTTTCTGCCGTTTGAGACATCTTTTTATACCAGGGAACTTTACAGTAATAACATAAGTGGACCAATTCCTAGTAATCTTGGGAACTTGACTAGCTTGGTGAGCTTGGATCTTTATTTGAATAGCTTCAGTGGTCCTATTCCAGAATCCTTGGGCAGGCTGTCAAAATTGCGATTCCTGTGAGTACATTTGCTTTGCAGCTGTTCTTGGCCCACCATTTTTGTTTATTATTTATTGAGTTGCATGTAATACTGGGAGCTAAGTCTTAGTTTTAGAGTCATGTTATTGGTAAAACAGAACTATACATGATTTGAGGTAAACAAAGAAACAGAAACAAGTTATATATTTACTAATATATGTTTAATTAAGATATAATCAAGTGTAAGATATACATCCCCCACCACACACACAGATACACATGGGCACATTCAACAGCATCTTCAGCATTCAGAAATAATATTTTAATAATTATATGGAATTAGCATGTGCAAGTTCATTGCATTGGGTTTCTTCAATAACTACAACTGTCTGGTCAACTTTTTGCTGTAAGTTGTTTGGTTAAATTTCATTTTGCTTAAAAACATACAGGAGTAATTGAATCTAACATTTAA
The DNA here is from genome assembly GCA_019671005.1 of Hibiscus mutabilis. Taxonomy (NCBI): domain Eukaryota; kingdom Viridiplantae; phylum Streptophyta; class Magnoliopsida; order Malvales; family Malvaceae; genus Hibiscus; species Hibiscus mutabilis. Next base: position 34,284,495 of record CM033729.1, read on the forward strand.
AAGCTAAAATAAATTTTTCCATGGTCAATTCCGAACTGTAAATATGAGTATGAAGGTTCAACATTGGTAAGTGTCATGCATTCACTGACATTGCCAGGGAGGATATTGGGCAACTGATGTTTAAAACAAATAGCTTTGTCTAATTGTGATTTTTAATGGCTGTAGTAGGTTAAAGTTTGCTTTATATGAGATTTTGCGATTTGTTTAGAACTTAACATCTATTGTTGAAACTTTTATGCGAGGATAGCCGACTTAACAACAACACCTTGACGGGTCCTATCCCTATGTCATTAACTAATATCACATCTCTTCAAGTTCTGTGAGTGCCGAACTTGCATCTTATGGTGAGATGTATCACCCTTTTTCTCTTCTGAGATATAATCTAGCACTACTTATACCTCCTCAAATTTCACTGTCAAATGCAGGGATCTTTCAAATAATAATCTCTCTGGCGAGGTTCCAGATAATGGCTCATTCTCACTATTCACTCCCATCAGGTTGCTTTTTAGTGATCTGAATTCTGCTTTTCTAGGTTTACAAATTTGGGAACCTTAGGTGTTTGTTGTTCCATATGCAGTTTTGCTAACAACTTGGATCTGTGTGGCCCGGTTACCGGACGTCCATGCCCAGGATCACCTCCGTTTTCTCCACCCCTTCCTTTCGTTCCACCACCACCAATTTCTTCACCAAGTAATAGTCCTTTGATATCATATTTCAAATCTATTGAGCTGCCTTTCATGGTCTCCAATGTGCAGTATTTTTTTATTTTTTATTTTTGTTGCTGTTCTTGCTGTCAATCGGACTGTTCTAGTAGTTTCATTTGACATTGTATAATCTACTGAACTCTGCTTTTTAGCATTTTATCCCCGTACATTCTGTAATTTTGTGGCATGCATGTAACATCATTTAGCAAAATTAATGCTCAAGCCCTTCTGGGTGAATCTCATCTCAGTTTGCACATCCCGTCCTTTAGTTCCATAAATTTAAATGAGCTACATCATTATGATCATCGATTATGATGGTTTGTAATTAACAATATTGCCTTTTAGTGAAGAGTTTTGTTTGTAAATTTCCTGTGAGTTGATGCATTCTCTTGGTTCCAGTGCAAAGGAAGTGGCTCTTATGATTTACATTGGATGTTCTAAGTTTTCATCTTATAATATTTTAGGTGGGAATAGTATCACTGGTGCAATAGCTGGAGGAGTTGCAGCAGGTGCTGCCCTACTGTTTGCCGCTCCTGCTATTGCATTTGCATGGTGGCGTCGGCGGAAACCACAGGAATTTTTCTTTGATGTACCTGGTTAGTGCCATTGTAAGTTGACAAAAAGTGTTAGAGTTTAATTTAACGTGTAATTAGAGTTTATTTCTAAGTCAGTAGTTTAAATTTACTAGAAGTCTTATTTAAATGAGGGATAAATATTATTTAAATTATAGATAAAAGTATAATTTTAGTTATACTGAAACTCTGTATCAGCCTATTTAAAGGCTTATCTCATACACATTTGATTAAGAAAAATAAGAGAAAATACAGAGAAACATATTGTTCTCTGTTGAAAATATTATTTTTGTTCTATCGTTAAACTGTAGCTTTTCATATTTTATTGTTCATTGTTCACCGGCGTTTATCTTCTCCGGCTACCATGGCCCCTTTCTCACAGCCATAAATTGAACTTTTACCGGGTTGAAGGCTTCAAGTGTTGGTCGCAGTTATAGTATCACCTGTTTACATGTCTTTGCAGCGGAGGAGGATCCAGAAGTGCATCTTGGGCAGCTGAAGAGGTTTTCATTACGAGAACTGCAAGTTGCCACTGATAGTTTTAGCCACAAAAATATTCTGGGTAGAGGTGGATTTGGCAAGGTTTACAAAGGAAGGTTAGCTGATGGTTCATTGGTGGCTGTTAAAAGATTGAAAGAAGAGCGTACACCCGGAGGGGAGTTACAGTTTCAAACAGAGGTAGAAATGATCAGTATGGCCGTGCATCGGAATCTCCTCAGGCTGCGTGGATTTTGTATGACACCAACCGAACGGTTACTTGTTTATCCTTACATGGCTAATGGGAGTGTTGCATCATGTCTAAGAGGTAAAGCCAACCAGTTTTAGTGGTCTAATTCCTTATTTTTCCTTCGGGGGGGGTTCTTTTAGCTTTTGTTTGTTGAAATTGTTACAATCAATTGACTTTTTTAATCTGTGAACATTCTATATTTACTTGTTCTCTTGCTCTTTCTTATAGAACGTCCTCCATCACAACCTCCACTTGATTGGCCAACACGGAAAAGAATAGCATTGGGATCTGCTAGAGGTCTTTCTTATTTGCATGATCACTGTGACCCGAAGATCATTCATCGTGATGTAAAAGCTGCAAATATTTTGTTGGATGAGGAGTTTGAAGCTGTTGTTGGTGACTTTGGGTTGGCTAAACTTATGGACTACAAGGATACCCATGTAACTACTGCTGTACGTGGCACAATTGGACATATTGCTCCCGAGTATCTCTCTACTGGGAAATCTTCAGAGAAAACTGATGTTTTTGGCTATGGTATAATGCTTCTGGAGCTTATCACTGGACAGCGGGCCTTTGATCTTGCTCGGCTTGCAAATGATGATGACGTCATGTTGCTTGATTGGGTATGCATATGTTGTTTTTGCTACTTTAGTCTTCATTTAACTGATCGTTACACAATATTCTTGATTCGTTTCTAAATGCCAATCCATCCACTTTTCAATTGCTTCCTTGATAGCTGTCTGATTCTCATTTTTATATATTTCTTGACACCAGGGATATGTTAAAGCATTGATATAGTTCCGATGCCATGTACAATAGAACAACCTAGGTTGAATCCGAGAGAAATGAATCTTTCAAAAGTTGGGAAAGCATGCTAAGGATGGCAATAACTAGTTTTACTTATAGATTCCAAAATGAAGTGGTGTTTTTGGATTTTCGTAAGGATACGTGGTCTGTTTCACACTGGCTGAGTCGGTCGATCCTTTTATCTTTTTCAGGTCAAAGGGCTTCTGAAGGAGAAGACGCTGGAGTTACTAGTTGATCCTGATCTCCAGACCAAGTATGTAGATACTGAGGTAGAGCAGTTAATCCAGGTTGCTTTGCTATGCACACAAGGTTCCCCAATGGACCGGCCAAAAATGTCAGAAGTAGTTAGAATGCTTGAAGGTGATGGGTTGGCTGAGAGGTGGGATGAGTGGCAAAAGGTTGAAGTTCTAAGGCATGAGGTTGAACTTGCCCCTCATCCTATTTCTGATTGGATCGTCGACTCAACCGACAATCTGCATGCTGTGGAGTTATCTGGTCCAAGGTGACCATGGCTTGGCAAAAGTAAAGAGGGAAAGTTTTTACTAGTTATTTTTTTTATTTAATGACCATACCCTGATTTATGTATCCTCCTGTAAGCCCAGTTCGCATTGTATTCATTACATTGTGCATGTTATGAGTCAGCTTTGTTGAGGTGCAATTTGTATCCTCCTGCAGTTTGATTGAGCCATGATGTTTCTACGTAGTTCTTGCTGTGGCAGTCAGTCTAACCCTCTGCACTTCATCTGCTCCTACTTAATTATTCGAATACAGTTTGTGACCAACAGACATGCCAAATGGGTCTTGAGTTCCCATGCATGGATTTTTCTAGATCTTTTTCTTGAATGGCAGTACATGTTTATAGCTTGCACGTTCTAAGCCTTTTGTATACCTGTTATGTAATCACATGGGGCTATCTTTTGTTTCTTATTGTCAGAATATATCCAACAGATCCGAGCAGCATCGTTTCTCCATTAGAAAAAGGTATTGAATTACTAAAAAAGACCTCACTGAAGCGAGTTTCGGAAAGAAACTTGCATTTCCAAAGCATCTCGACTTGAAATAAGCAGCCTAAGGTTACACAGACTTTCATACTTAACGATAATATAAAGATCATAACCTTATCCTATAATTAAAACCCAATCAAGGAAAGGCATAAAAATAAGATGAGCAGCCGGCATGATTGCCCTTAATAGTGACTAGTATGGGACTTGTCTTTGAAAGAACCATTGGATCCAAGGTTCAAATTTTGTCTTGAGAAAAGGTTTTGACATGAGAAGAATCCATCATCCACTGAGACAATCTTTGCGGCTGGTGCTGTAGGTGATCTTGTTCAACTGTATGGTCACCAGAAACAAGTGAATCAAAACCTCTTTTCTGTTTGTCGATTGAAGGAAGATCTGCTGCCTCTTATCCCTGGTGCACCTTCTCCTGATGTACTTGATAGGAGTCCGGATAATTTAAAGCATCAGCATGATCACTAAAAGGATTCTCAGGTCTACTACACTCGGTGACCAGATCATCATTTTTCTGTGTAAGTTCAGCAATTCTAACTCGTGCAAGAGTTGCAGCCAAACGAGTTGCAGCTGTTGCACGCTTAGCAGTTTCAGCTGCTGCCTGAGCAGCAGCTAAAATATCCTGTAGGTCTACATTGGCCTCACTTTTTTGGTTTCGAAATAGCACCAGGTGGATTAATTGTTCTTGCTGAGATTGATATAGAAGACAAGAATATCCTCGGCCGAGACAACATGTCCAAGGAGAACCACCTGCTTGATCCAGAACTCGCATTTACTTAGCTTGGCATAAAGCTTGTTGTCCAGCAGAACTTGCAACACAATTCGGAGATGTTGATTTGATCTTCCTCGGTACGCGAGTACACAAGGATGTCATCAATGAACACTACCACGAATTGATCCAAAAACTCATGGAACATCCTATTTAGCATATCTATGAACGTTGTCGGTGCATTTGTCAAACCAAACAGCATCACTAAGAACTCATAATGCCCATAACGTGTGTGAAAAGCTATCTTTGGCACATCTTTGTCCTTCACCTTCAACTGATAATACACTGATCGGATATCAATCTTGGAAAACACCGTAACACCCTTGAACCGATCAAACAGATCATCAATCCTTGGCAAATGATACTTATTCTTAATCGTCAACTTGTTTAGTTACCGATAATCAATGCACATTCTCATCGTGCCATCCTTCTTCTTCTCAAACAACACCGGTGCTCCCTACGGTGACACACTTGGCTGAATGAACCCACGATCCAGCAACTCTTGCAACTGTCTTCAACTCCTTCAATTCTTTTGGTGCTATACGATATGGAGCAATCGACACCGGAGCCGTATCCACGTACGTCTTAATGGAAAATTCCACCTCCCTATCTGGCGACAAACCAGGCAACTCTTCCGAAAATACTCCTAGAATACTGAAAATTGTACAAATATTCTGGGCACGCGCTTCCTTCATATTCGGATTCATCAAATTGGCTAGGTATGGTTGACCCCAAACTCCAACAACTTCCGTGCCTCCAAAGCAGAAACCACATCTGACATGAACTTTACATTCTCCCCCATAACCACAACTTCATAATTCTTGGCAAGTTTCAAAGAAACTCGCTTGGATTCAAAATCTACTACAACTTTTTGTCGAGACAACCAATCTATACCCAAAATCACATCGAAATCGCGAAATGGTAACTCCATCAGATCAGCCTCAAACACATGCCCTTGAACCATCAAGGGACAACTTCTATACAACTTCCTAGCTACAACCGTCTCACTAAAGGAACTTGTTACCCGCATACCAACATCTAACAACTCTACAGGTAAATCCAACAAACATGCATGCTTATGCAAAATGTAGGAATGCGTAGAATCGAAATCAGTCAAAGATAACAAAGGTATAGATTGCAAGGTAAAGGTGCCTGCGATCACATCAGTATCATTCCTCCCTACACAGTGAGCAAAGACCCTCGCCGGTCCACCTTTCTTAGGCTGAACCTCCACAATATACGCTACCACTCTCTGACCATCATCCATGCACTAGAAATTTCCACGGCCGCACCCACGATCCCTCCGCGCCACTACAACCGGTACATGAGCCTAACCCTCTCTGGCCAACTGCGAATAATCCCTCTTGAGATGATCCCTCAATCCACAACTCCAACATGAGCCTATAGCACCCTAACATTCCCCCGAATGCTTCCTACCATACCTTCTACACTCAGGAACTCCAGCAAAGGTATTATGACCCTAAAAACCACGCCATCACCATTTTCTCTTGCCTTTGATCTGAACGGTACCTCCTGTCTCTATGCCTCTTATATCGATCCTTACTAATATTCGACTCTGCACTCCTCTTCTCAGCTGAAGAACTCCCAGAACGAGCAAACAAGCCCAAATTTTGTTCTATGTCCTTTGCTCGAGAAATTAGGACATCAAACTCTGTGTAGTCGGTGGCCAGCATGTATGTCTTCACTTCCTTAATCAACCCGTAATGGAACTGATCACACCTTTGTCGTTCATCCGGAACCAACTCAAGAGCATACTTACTCAGTCGTACGAATTGGATCTCATACTCAAAAACAGACATGTTTCCTTGCTCCAAAGCCATGAACCCCCTATTCTTTTCATCTCTATATCGGGTTCCCAAATACTCATTCCTGAAAGCCTCACAATAATTCCCACGTAACTTTAACAGGTTCTATTCCCGCGATCACAGTTGTCAACCAATTGTAAGCATCGTCCAGAAGCAATGACACAATACATCCCAGCTTGCGTACATCAATACACTCATCTGGCCAAGGATTCTCTCAGTACTAGCAAACCACTCCTCAGCTGCTTCAAGAATCAATCCTCTAAACTCAACACCATCAAGGCTACGCAAACGCTCTAAAGGTAACCCGATATTAACAGCTGTAGGCACCGGTGTAGGTACATGCACTCCAGCCATGGCCGCCTAGAAAGCTCTCATCATCGGCTGGAATAACGGTGCCATATCACAAAAAATAGGTGCTTGGGGTACCTGAGGCACACCTCCCTCTACTCTAACACCAACAGGAGGATTCGGTGGAGGAGGAGGCAACTCATCATCATGTGTATCCATGACACTACCCATGTGAGCTCTAGTCTCTCGTCTCGGTCCCATACGCCAAAATATGAGCTAGACATGATAATGCAACAAAAAACACAATTAGGCCAGCTCGTAGCAAGAATTCAAGTCACTCTTGTTTAAAAACAAAATTATTTAACTCAAGCAGTAATAAGGCAATGTGTCCCAAGTTTAAAACACCCCAAACATACCACATATAGAATACAATTCACAAATTCAATCACCGTACATGTCAGACAACATATTCAAACAACATCAACCTAGCAAACAATCATAACCCACCTCCCAACAATCATAACCTGGCTTTGATACCACCAAATATAACCCCTTTGACCTGGTCTAGCCGAAAGACCGAATCGAGTGAGCTACATTAGGGTTTACCGAAATAAACCCCGAAAAGATTACAACTACAACAATCCATTTTTTCTTTTATCTTATCTAAATGCATTATTAGGTCCTAAGGTGTTCATACGAGTCATAGTTAAAATTGCAACTCAATCGGGCGTCATTTCGACATCCAATTGCTCGAATTTAGCTCACAGGGACTAAAATATAATTTCCAAGGTTTACAAGGAATTTCATTAAATTAGAGTTACCAAACCTCAATTAGTCATGTTACATGCCTTCATGTTAAATCTCAACTTAAGATGATCATTCAATCACATTTAATTGCATATTTACGAAACATGGACCAAAATGCAAAGATTACAAACTTCATATAGCATCTCAATAGATTTAACGGTCTGCATACCGGTACAGGTATCCTGCGTTTCGATACGGTACAAAAAGACAAAGGCGTACCGATACGGTCCCTAGGCATATCGGTATGGGCTTGTATATTTTGAAAATCCAGATTCTAGTAGCTAGACACCGTATGATATGGTAACACGTGTACCGAAACAGACATTGTTTCAACACTATACGTACAGATACGGTTACTAGGCGTATCGGTACACCTAGGCTATTTTAAGCATTTTGAGCCTGGATAGATCCCCCCGTACAGAAACCTGAGGGCCTATACCGGTACGGGGTAACCTGTATTGACCTTTAGGTCCAACATATGACACTTTGGTTTAGTCTAACACCATCCATTCAACCTTTAGTCATCATATGACATCACAAGTATTCAACAATCAAGCATAGCAACATAGATTGGGACTATACTAAGTATGGCATACTCAAGCAATCACCTATGGTCATGATTTCTACCCAAGCATGCTCAATGTCTCCCAACCCCTAAAAATCAAATATAAAAGCATCATACCAAACCAAAACATCAATCCTAACTATTACAACATGGAGTACTCAAAATACATCCCCCAAAAACAACTCGGTCACATTGCCCTCTTATTACTACTTAACGTATGTAAAACCACAATTAGAATCGAAATGTTCCTTGGATCCTCCCTTGCTCCCATGCCATCCGAGAAAGCTATTTCTCTGCATTGATGAGGAAAAGAGAGCGCTAGCTATAAGCTTAGTGAGGGAATCGCAAAAAAACTCATCAATGCATTTAAAACCATTTCTATCAAATCACATGTAATTATCTCATGGCAAAACCTCTAATGCTTTTCACAACATCTCAAATATGCACTTTTAAATCATTTTCCAGCACAGGTATCTTGGATTCAATCTCTACCTCAATTTAAGCTTCACACCACACCACCTTTATTACAAGCTTAAAGAGCAACACATGTATAAATCTCATTATACAAACATAATCCATTTCACATGATACATTATCTCATATATTGGCTTTCAAGTGACTCAAAACCAGCAACCTTTTATTTCACAAAACTTATCAGATACACGGATTTCTCAAGTGGTTCCCACAGCCACTTCACATACATACTCAATCGGAGTAACGACACCCTTTCCCACCTCAACGGTTCAAATCGGAGTAACGGCACACTTGCCTACCTCTACGGTTTGGATGTATAATCCACCAGCGGAGTAAACAAAACATTTACCTACCTCAACTGCTGCGGTTCTTATGTTGGAGATTACAAACACTTAATACCCCTCGACACACATGAGGCGACTTTTTTATAGTGCACTCTAAACCCTATGGTATGCCAACTATATCCGATAACATTTTAAACACAGCCACTTGCCAATATATTCAATAAACAACATTACCTCACTGTTTTACATCTGCATCAAATCAATCTAGCACAAATACATTAAGCCATGTATTTTAACAATCTCAAAAACATATTTGTAAACCATATGTCATTCTCATGAATCATCATCTATGATCATTTGCACCATCTCTCTCTTTCAAAACATGCATAATACAGTAAGTAATTAAAACCAACAACATGTGCATGAGATTTTATTTTGCAAAACCAAAGTCGAAGGAAAGCTCAACCGATACTTACTTCCAAGCTTACATAAGTGTATCAAACTTTATCTAAACTCCCACAACTCTTTTTCAAACCTTTTAACACTGTAAAACACTTTCCACTCACCAACAGTCCAACGCTTGCTTGCCGATGTGCGAATCAAGCTTCCAAAGTTTTCGCGCCTTCTTTGAAAGCCAAAGGATTCAACTCCCCTATTTTACCTAATCAAAAAATAGAGGATTAAAATACATATATGTAACACAAACCTCCAGCAACCATCAAACACAACCTCAACTTCCAAGAATCCACTCAACACCTTTCTAAATTTATCAAGAACACCACCAAACCTTACCTAAACAAATCCCAGCCAACATATAATGATTCTAACACGTAATCAACATCAATTAACATCCAAAAGCACCTTAACCACGTCCTTATACCTCCAGCAACACTACAACAACAAGATCAAGCTAAAAACCAACTATACATAACTTAGAAAACAAGCGATTCACGTAGTTTTGGGATTTCATTGATTAATCAACTCTTTCAACATTAAAATACATCCAAATTGAGATATAAATCAATTAAATCCATCACCAAAATAGATCCATCTCAGTTTCCAACAATTTCCCAAGGAAACTTAATTTAATAAATAAATCCATATTAAAATCATAATTTCTTAACATAAATCAACAACAAAGGATCAAGAACTTAAGAATTTTAATAAATAACCTTTAATTAGAGGAGAGAACAAAAATCACCTCTAATTGGTGATTTTTCCCTTAATTGGCCAAGCTTTGATGAAATCCAAAGAGATTTTGCAAAGGTATTTAGAGAAATCAACAAGGAATCAAAAAGGAAATCAATGAAGATTGATTCCTAAAGATTTTGAAGTAGAAATCCTAGTTTGGTTGCTGAGAAAGTTGAGAGAAAAGGTTTGGAGAAAAGTAGTTACGTAAGAAAATATTTTTGGCAAATTAAAGATCTTTTTAATAAATCTTCATTTATCCAATTATTAAACCATTTAAAATACTTTAAAAATAGCCTAAATTAAGAGAGAGATCTGTTGAAAAAGATTGGAATAATAGCTCCTTAAAGATTTGAAGTTTTGACCTTTTTTCGATTTAGTCACCAAAAACAGTTTTGAAATCTTTCAATTTAGTCACTAGACTAAAATATCTTAAAATAAGATTTAATTACCTCAAATTGAATTCACCAAATCACTTAAAATATTAATTAAGTAATTTAAAACATTTTCTCATATTTTATTTTATCCCAAAATCAATTTTATAAATTTATTTCCCGAAACTATTAGAATTGCCTAAACCGGTTCTCCTGAACCACTTACCCGATTCGGACCACATATAGTCCCAATTTCATGGCGTTAAATAACAGTAGGTAATCCAAAACATAATCAAGTGCATGAGATTGTATTTTGCAAAACCAAAAATGAGGGCGAGAACATCCAATACTTACTTTCGAGCTTAGATAAGTGTTTCAAACTTAATCTGAGCTCCCCAAAATCATCTTCAAACCTTTTTAAGAAGTAAACCACGTTTCCACTCACCGACAACACAATGCTCCACTAGCCGATGCGAAAATCAAGCTTCTAAAGCCTCCGGAACCTCTCCAAAAGATGAAGGATCTATCTCCCCTATTTTACCCACACAAAAATAAAGGATTAATGCATTTCCATGCATCTCTAAACACAACAACACCTCTACTCAACTTCGCCTCACTAAAAACCATCAAACACTTCTTTAACACAACCGAAAGCATCACAAACTCAACCTAAAAAAAGCCCAGCCAAAACCTAACTATTTTAACATCTTAACATCATCAAACAACATCCAAAAACAACAATATAACAACCTTATATCTCCAGCAACCTTTTAACACCAAGATCACCTCAAAATCTAACTATTTACAACCTAGAAAATAACAATTCACTTAGTTTCGGAATTCTTGTTATTAATCACTTATTGTAGCATTAAAACATGTTTCAAATGTGATCTAAATCAATTAGAATAAACACAAATCAGATCTATTATCAAGATCTACTAAATTCTTAACAAAACTCAATTAAAACCTTAAAAATCATGATTTAATCATAAACACAAAACAAAAATCAGTTGTAAAGGATTAGGAACTTGAGAATTTCAGTAAAAAACCTTTAATTAGAGGAGAGAAATGAAAATCACCTCTAATTGTTGATTTCCCCCTTAATTGGCAAGATTTGAGTGAAACCTCCAAGAATACAAATAGGATTTGGTGTAGAAATCAAAGGAATCAATTAAGAAATCAAAAGGAAATAAAAAAGGAATGATTCCTAAGCATTTTAGAGTAAAATTGATAGTTTGTATATTGAGAAATTTGAGAGCAAAAGTAGTTACGCAAGAAAATGAAATTGGCTATTAAAAATCTTTTTAATAAAATCTCTTTTATTTTATTTTATTAACATTTTAAAAACCATTTAAAATAGTTTAAATTAAGGGAAAATCTGATTAAAAACTTTGGTAAATTAGCTCCTTAAAGATTCTAAGTTTTGATCCTTTCACGATTTAGTCACCAAAATAGTTTTGAAACTTTACATTTTAGTCACTAGACCAAAATGTCACAAAATCCGATTTTATTTCTTCAAATTGAGTTTCCCAAAAGCCTTAGAATATTAATTAAAAATTTTCTAATATTTTTCTATATTTTATTTTAACTAAAACCAATTTATTATGAATTAATTCTTGAAACTAGCTCGAATCGCCTAATCCGGTTCCTCTGAACCGTCTGATTGATCTAGCTAACATCTAGGCCCAAATTCGGGGCATTACAACTCTCCCCCACTTAATAAATTTCTTCCTCAAACTTTACCTAACGGAAAAAGGTAAGGAAACTATTTTTTCATGTCCTCCTTAATTTCCCACGTGGCTTCCTCTACACCACGATGTCGCCACAACACCTTTACCAACTCAATGGTCTTTCCAAAAAGAACCTTGCTATAAGAATACAAAATTTTCACCGACTCCTCATCATAGGTCAAATCCAGATTCAACTCAATCTCCTCAACATGCATCACATGCGACGTGTTCTATCTATATCTCCGAATTATCGATACATGAAAAACATCATGTATCTTTTCTAACTCTGCAGGCAACCTTAACCTATAAGCAACTAGACCAACACGCTCCAATAGCTCATACGACCAAATGAACCTTGGACTCAACTTGCCCTTCTGTCCAAACCCCATTACCTTCTTCCAAGGTGAAACCTTAAAAAGCACTCTATCTCCAACATCAAACTCAATCTCCCAATGCTTCAAGTCAGCATAAGACTTTTGTCGATCCGAAGCCACCTTCAACCGATCACTAATAAGCTTCACCTTGTCATTAGTGTCCTTCAGCACGTCAGGCAGGGAAATATACTTTTCACCCACCTTAGCCCAACAAAGTGGCGTGCGACACCTCCTACCATACAAAGCTTCATACGGAGCCATTTAAATACTAGCCTGATAACTATTGTTATAGGAAAACTCCACCAACGGTAATTGCTTCTCCCACGTTCTTTCAAAATCAATGATGCAACAACGCAACATATCTTCCAACACTTGGATAACGTGTTCAGACTGACCATCCGTTTGAGGATGATACGAAGTATTGAAATTCAACCTTATACCCAAAGCCTTATGCAAGCACTCCCAAAACCTCGCTGTAAAGTGCGAATCCCTATATGATACTATAGACTTAGGCAGCCCACGAAACCTCACAGTCTTAGCAATATACATCTCTGCCAGCTTATCCAAAGTATACGACGTATGCACAGCGAAAAATATGCACACTTCATAAACCTATCCACAATCACCCATACATAATTCTTCTTTGATGGAGTCAAAGGCAATTCGGTTACAAAATCTATGGTAATTCTCTCCCACTTCTATTTTAGAATCTTCAATGGTTGCAACAACATGAAAGGAAACTGATGCTCAGCCTTAGTACTCTGACATACCATACATCGAGCAACAAAATCCGCTACATCCCTCTTCAAACCAACCCAAAAATATTCCTTCTTCAAATCTTGATACATCTTGGTACTTTTAGGATGCATAGCAAAAGGAATCGAATGAGATTCAGTCAAGATAGTGTGCCTCAACTCCTCATCTTTTGGCATAACCACTCAACTCCTAAAGCACAAAACACCCTCAGTAGTAAAATAAAAATCTGTCTGATTACCATCCATAATATCCTTAACATGCGATACAAACGACTCATCATACGGTTGTTTCTCCTTGATCATCTGCAACAACGGTGACTTCACTTGCAAATCAGCCAACAAACCCCAATCTCGCATTACACTAAACCAGGCAAACATTACCCTTAACTCCACTATAACCTTTCTACTCAAGGCGTAAGCTACAACATTAGCCTTACTTGGATGATACTCAATCGTCAAATCATAATCCTTGAGCAACTCCAACCATCTTTGTTGCCTCAGATTCAACTCCTTTTGGGACATCAGATATTTCAAACTCTTGTGATCCGTATACACGGTTCATTTCTCACCATACAAATAATGTCTCCAAATCATCAACGCAAACACCACCGAGGAAAGCTCTATATCATGCATAGGATAGTTGCGCTCGTGCACCTTCAACTGCCTAGATGTGTAAGCCACAACCTTTTCCACTTGCATCAGCACACACCCCAAACCAACATAGGATGCATCACTATAAACTACAAACTTCTTTCTTGACAAGTTGAATCAGGATCAGAGCTTGTGTTAAAGCTTTCTTCAGCTTATCAAAAGCTTGTTGTCTACTTTCTGTCTATTCAAATCTCACATCCTTTTGTAACAACTTTTTCAAAGGAGCATCAATCTTTGAGAAACCATCCACAGAGTGACAATAATACCCAACTAAGCCCAAGAAACTACAGACCTCTGTTATCGACTTAGGTTGCTTCCAATTCACAACTGCCTCAATCTTCTACAGATTCACACATATACCTTTCGCCTAAACAACATGACCAAGAAAGACTACTTCCTTAATCCAAAACTCACACCTACTCAACTTGGCATAAAGCTTATTATCCAACAAAACTTGCAACACAATCCGTAGGTGTTAATTGTGATCTTCCTCGGTACGAGAGTACACGAGAATGTCATCAATGAACACTACCACGAATTGATCTAAGAATTCATGGAATACTTGATTCATCATGTCCATAAAAGCTACGCGCGCATTAGTGACATCACTAGGAACTCATAATGTCTGTAACACGTGTGAAAAATTGTCTTTGGCACGTCTTTATCCTTGACCTTCAACTGATAATACTCGAATCTCAGATCAATCTTGGAAAACACTATACCACCCCAAAATTGATCAAACAAATCATCAATCCTTAGCAAAGGATACTTATTCTTAATTGTCAACTTGTTCAGTTGCTGATAATCAATGCACATTCTCATTTTGCCCTCATTTTTTACAAACAACACTGGTGCTCCCCATGGTGACACACTAGGTCAGATGAAACCATGATCCAACAACTCATAGAGTTGTGTCTTCAACTCCTTCAGTGCCATGGGATATGGTGCAATCGACACTGGAGCCGTATCCATATACGTCTTGATACAAAAATCTATTTCCCTATCCTGTGGTAATCTAGGCAAGTAACGACCCAAATTTTTGAGTCAACGATGGGCGTTAACCTGGGTCATGGACTGACACACCGAGTTTAATGTTTGGAGCTTATCGAGCTGAGATTTTGGGCCGTGTTAGGGTCTATAAGAGTCTTTGGGCTTGCATGTGATGTTGGCTTGGATTTTGGTTTGAGTTTAGATGAGAAAGATTTTTATTAAAGGGTAAGGGAGTATATTCCCTAAGTGTGGGACAAAGGCTGATGCCTTTTGTTTTTCTCCTATAAAAGAGAAGGGAATGAAGTCATTTGGTCCCCCGTATCTTCTTATCTTCTTCACCTTCAAACAAACTCAAAATGAAAAAGCTGGGACTTTGGAGTTTATTAAGAGGAATCTCGGATTTGTTGTCACGGGAAGATTAATAAGCAAGCAAGGATCCATCTTTTAAGGTGTTCATCTCTAGGTGGAAGTTGAGCTGGAAGCTTGAACCAAGGAAATGAGGTGGGAGAAGATTGGTGGGTGCTCCATTTCGGATTTGCTTGCTTAAGGTCATTACATTTCTGACTCCTTCATTTCATGAGCATCCTAACATGATTGCTTCCTGTGATTTATGATTTCGGGTTGCAGAGTTTGGGTTTTAGAAGCTTTAAACCCCCTCTAATGGAAAATCAAGAACCAAGTGTTGATAATGTGTAAAATTGGTATAAAATCACCTATTATACCTTAAATAACATGTAGGAACATTTTGAGGCTTAACCTTTTAGGATAGTGGCTGGGATTGTGAAATTTTGAGCTTCAGGTTTTGAAATCTGGGCTTGCGTACCGGTACGGGGTAGCCCATATTGGTAAACTTTTATAAGAAAGATGGGCGTATTGTAAGGGGCATACCGATATTGCATGTCCCGTATCGATACCCCATTCTTGGTAGAAATTCTAGAGGCACTTTCGCGTACCGATACGCTTGAGGAGTATCGGTACTACTGTTTTATTGCCTGGGGAAGGCTTTCGCATATTGCTATGCAAAGTGGGAGTACTGATACGAGTAAAGATTGGCATGGGGTGGATCACATACCGGTGCTGAGTACTAATATGGAGGTGAGCGTATCGGTACGGCTTGGGGCACCATTTCTTTCATATGTAATTTGAGTATCGGTACTCAGGTAGGAGTACTAGTACCTAAAGGGGCGTACCGATACCCATATAGGAGTATCGGTACTCGCAGAGTAATCTACCCAAAAATTTCAAGGACCCATTCATGGATTCTATAATTCGAGATATAAGGCCCAATAGGTGTCTAAAGGTATAAAACAAATTCTAAAATCAAGAAATTAGGTTTTATAACCCACATATGGTATAAATGGCTTGGAAATAATTGGGTGAGTTGCTTGTGCTAGTAATCCATAGGGATCCATGGTAGATCGGTTGATGTTGTGTGGAAATTTGGGGTCCTTGTTGTGTGCTGAAAGGGACGCCTACATAGGCTAGCTGCAGTGAATTTTGAGTTGATCTAACGAGAATATTGTAAATGGGCTAGAAAAATATAGTTTAAGTATTGTAACAAATTAAATATGCCTTGGCTTGATACTCCTTATATCTTGGTAAGATATGTGGATGCTCGGGGAGCATATGTTATATTAGGTGTCTTGGTCAGGAATCCGGATGTCCTAGAATTAGTGCAAGGGCACTTATATAAGGGCATGTGTACTTTGGGCTATGTGATCGATTACATTCGATGTATCCACGGGCTATATGGCTCCCAAAATTAACCTATCAAAATTTCTCATTTAAAACCACAAGTTAACATTTCTCAAAAACATCCATTTTCATAAATACACATAATTAGTAACATTAAAAGAGTTTACAAAATAGGAAATCCAATTTAAATGCACCGTTTAACCATTTAATAGTAAATTAAATAAAGATACAAACTCGATTGTGGTAAGGTCCTATGAATACAATCAGTCCAAACTAAAATATCAAGTACTATACTTTGAAGCTGGCTCAGTGTTGGGAAAATCCTCCTCGATGTGCTCCTCTAAAAAAGACATGTCAACCTACGTACAGAAAAACCACAATTTCACAGGGTGAGTTAACAAAGCTCAATGGTGCATTTCTACTAATTTCCATTCCAAGACAATCACTCAAGCTCAATTAATTGCATTCATAATAATTAGGGACTAATTTGCAAGGTATTCAAACTTCAGCACAAAATATCACAAATTCAATAGGGCGTACCAATACAGGAAGGCCTCGTACCGGTACAGACCAACTAAAAAATGGCTTCTCATACCGATACACATACATCTGTATTGATACAGTTTGTTAACTGACCCGTACTGATACGGCCTTGACCCCGTACCGATCCCCTCTTCACAATTTCAAAAACTCAAATTCCAGTAGCTAGAGACCGTACCGATACGGTACCCTGCATATCGATACAACAAGCTTAAACTCGAGGGTTCATTTTGATACGCTATCCCGTGTATCGACACCCAGACTATTTTCTCTTAAGGCGTACCAACACGGTGGCTAAGCGTACCGGTACCCTAAGCCTATTTTCAACATTTTGAGCCTCAATAAGACCTCGCGTACCAAACTTTTAGGTACTCGTACCGGTACTCAGAGCTATAGTAACCTCTAGGTCCAACATATGACACTTTGGCTCATTCCAAACCACATTAACTCTTAGCTAAACATCATATAACATCAACAACATTATTGAGCATCAACATCTCAACCATATAAGCCAACCTAGATTATCAAGCATACTCAAACACCAAATCTAGAGGCATGCTTCCTAAACCACTTTCAAATCATTAAGCCAATCACCACTCAACCACTTAAAACTTATTACAAGTCCAAAACAACAATCAAAACTTACAACAACAGGGAGTTCATCAAAAACTCTCCCAAAACCCCAAACAACACATTGCCATTATTACTACTTTTCAATGTTCCAAACCGCACTTTGAAAACAAGTCTTTGGAATCCATTTCCTTGCTTCCTTGCTGCCTTAAACCTTAATTCTCTGCATTGATGGAAAAGAGAGTGTAATCACAATAGGCTTAGTGAAGGATGCTCAAACAACATCCATCATCCATGCAAGTTAAACCATTTTACATTTATTTGAAAACACATTTCAAAACTCTTTATAACATCAACACAATATCATGCCTTAACAAACCATGCACTTAACAATTCCAAAACAGTATATTAAACCATATGCAATATGTATCATGGATACTACAGCAAAGTCCCATTGGCTACCCTCAATTTAAGCTTTCCCATGAATATTACCAATGCAAATGTAACCCCCTCGACCCGGCCTAGTCGCAAGACCGAATTGGGAAAATTTACACCTAAACACGTCCATTTTTTTTCTTTTATCTTATCTAGATACACCAATGCTTCCCTACACGGTCATACTGTTCACATGTGAGCACTCATCTCAATCGGGCATCTCAACGATATCCAATTGGCCACAAACACAAATTAGGGACCAAAATGTAAATTCAACAATATATATGGACTTTCTAATTTTTTTAGTTACCAACCTTTAATTAAATTCATTTCATGCTTATATGTCAAAAATCAGCTTCAAATGATCATCCATGCTCAAATAATTGGCAAAACAAGATTTAGGGACTAAATTGAAAGAAAATAGATATGCCTTTCCAAGACATTAACTAAAACAAATGTATCTGTATCGATACGGTTGTGAACATAACGTTTCGATATGGTGAGTCCCATTCCGGTACGCTACTTCGAGTATAAAATACAATTTAAAAACATTTTACACCGTACCGATACGGTCCCTTAATGTTTCGGTACGCGACCTCTTCTCCAAAAAGTGTAATTCCAGTAGCCTTGAGGTGTATCAAAATGCCCCTGCCTGTATCGAAACGCCCTGGCCATATTTACCTAGCCGTACCGATAGGTCCCTCGCGTATCGGTACGTCTGGGCCTGTAATGTCAGAACTAGTTGGTTTTCCACACAATTCTAGATGCAATTGGCCCCTATCAACTTTCAAACATTCATATCAACACTTCAACATACATAATCTAACATTTATAACAAGATTAGGCAACAAAAACAACATCATGCTTCCAAAGGACCACTCTAGAGGCATGCTCCCTATACCACTTTACCAAACATACCAAAGTGCACATTTAAACCATTCTCAGCATAAGCAACATGCCAACACACTTAACATAGCATACTAAACTTGGTCAAAATAGCACGACATAACAATCCACAAGGAAACTTTAGATGCATACCTACACATCCATTCAACCTCAACCATGGGCAAGTAATAACATCAAGCTAAACAATATACAATCATCATCAAAATTAAGCATAGAATCATTCTAAAGAACCACAATGCAACGAATTTACATCTCCTAAAAACCATGGCAAACACATTGCCTTATTAATCGAATACATAAACCGAGTTCATACTCAAAAGTAGTTTATCTCTTGGATCCTTGCAAACCTTGCCTTCCCTGCCCCGAACTTTAATGTTCTGCATCATTATGAAAAAGAGAGCATAAGCACACATGCTTAGTGAGGATGCTCATAACAATGATGCACTAAAACCATTTAAAAACCACATGCGTGCTTTTCCCAAAACATGCTTATAACCTAAGCATTTTTCCATTATTCCAACCGAATCAAAACATAATCATATGCAATCCATGCTTAAATCCTAAAGCATTTTGAACAAACCATGCTAAATCCCAAAGCATTACAAACAAGGTTCAACACATGAACTTTCTCATATATTGGCATTTATAGTGACCCAAATAGACTACCTCTATCCTATACACATATCGGATACACAGATATCTTATACCATGCCTAGTTAAACTGCATGATATCCCAAACCTTGCCTAGTTAAACCACAAGATTTGTCACCCTTGCCTAGTTAAACCGCGAGTTCTTACCCTTGCCTATTTAAATCGCAAGTATACCGACCTTGCCTAGTTAATCCGCAAGATCACCATCAATTTGGGTTGCCTAGTTAAACCGCAAATCCCCAAATAAGGTCCCCAACAGTCCGAGTGGCCTTGTTACACCGCCATACCTCAAAGACCCATGGCCACGATCAATTTTGTTCATATTTTATAGTGCACTTTTAATCCTATGGCATGCCAACTATATCCAATTGTTTTCTCACGTTATCACATAACCAATATATCATTTACAAAATCATTTACTTACTGTTTTACAATGCATTTCATAAAACACCATATATGCAAATCTCATTGCCAATGCAATAACATCATTCCCAACCAGAATGAAAACCAATGCTCAATAGCATTCAATATACTTTCAAACCCCTGCATATGTACTCAAAATCATGCATTACCAGTAGGTAAATCATACCATGTTTGTCACCAAAACATGCAAACATCATACTTATATCTAAGCCGATATTCAAGAGCAAAACAAGGGAAACTTACTTCTGAGCTTAGTAAGTGTCTCACGCTTACCCTAAACTCCCAACAACCATTACAAACCTTTGTAAAGCATTTAAAACCAGTTTCCACTCAGCGATACGCCTTGCCTTCCTTGCCAACGCAAATCAAGCTCCCAGTAAGCCACCAAACAACGTCAAGCTTCGTCACCTTGACTATCCCCTGTTTTCAACACATAAAACCAGAGGATAAATGCATTCAAACCATTGCCTAACAACAATCTCCCGCAACTCCCAAGTTGCCCACTCAAAAACCATCCAAAACATACCGAAATCATCATCAAATGTTTCTGAAACATAACCCAGCCATAAAACAACAATTCAAGCCATCAACCAACATCTAATAACTTCCAGAAATACTTTCCTAACATCCTTTTACCTCCAGCAAAGATCAAACTCGATTATCTCCACAATAACTCAAAACTAGCAACCTAAATAATTAGAGATTCAAGAGTTTCGGGATTCTATTGATAAAAACAACTTATCAACATCAACACACATCCAAGAAATATATTAAATCAATCTAAAATACTGGAAATCAGACCCACTTTGAAAATCACCATGTTTCATCAATATTTCCAAAATAACTCAATTAAACATGGATAAAATATTAAAATCACATTACAACTTATAAATCAAGGATCAAATGCTTGAGAATATCAATAAAGAACCATTTAACAGAGGAGATCACAGACCTTACCCCTGTTATGTGATTTCTCCCTCAATTGACTTGTTTAAAGCTAAGAAAATATAAGATTTCAATGAGATTTTGCAAAACAAAGTTAAAGAATTAAATTAAAGTCAATAATATGAGTGAAAAGAGTTCCTTACCTCTGGATTTTGATGAAATTCTGAGTGTTTGGAAGAAAAGAAGTTGAGAGAAAAGGTTTAGGAAAAAGTTACGTAAATTTCTTTTAAAAGCTAATAACTAACTTTAGATATTTAATCCTTATTAGCACCCTTTTAAAACACATGTTTAAAATGTTTTAATTGAAGAGATAAATCACCAGCAAACACTTGGTAGATTAGCTCCTTAAGGATTCTAAGGATTTGACCCTTTTGATTTTAGTCACTTTAAAACAGTTTTCAAAAATCGCATTTTGGTCACTAACCAAAAATGTCATATTTCCAAATTCCTTTTCCTAAAATTGATTCCACCAAAAATCAATATATATTAAAAAATGATTTTTAACTATTTTCCATATTTTTTTCTTACCGAAAAATATACGGTCTCGAATCTTACTCGAATCTCAAACCCGATCCACGAGATCGTCTAATAAACATCAAAACCGCTAAGCCTAAAACCGGGGTGTTACAACTCTCCCCCACTTAAGAAATTTCGTCCCCGAAATTACCTGGAGGAAACAGATGCGGAAATTACTCCTTCATATCCGCCTTACTTTCCCAAGTAGCTTCCTCAACACCTCGGTGTCGCCACAAGACCTTTACGAGCTCTATCGTCTAACCACGTAGAAATTTCTTGCTGCTATCGAGGATCTCTATGGGTTCCTCATCAAAGGATAGATCCGGCCTCAACTCCACATCCTCTACCGGCATAACATGCGATGGATCTAATCGATATCTCCTCAACATCGAAACATGGAACAAATTATGAATTTTCTCCAACTCGGGAGGCAACCTCAACTAGTATGCCACATGACCCACACGCTCAATAACCTCGTATGGTCCAATGAACCTCAGACTAAGCTTACCCTTATATCCGAATCTCATCACCGTTTTCCATGGTGACACTTTCAAGAATACGCGATCACCCACCGCATATTCAACCTCCTTACGCTTCAAATCCGCGTAAATTTTTTGTCGATCCGTAGCTGCTTTTAACCGGTCGCATACAAGCTTAACCTTCTCATATGTTTCTTTCAACACATCTGGTAGGGTAACATGCTTTTCCCCCACCTCAGCCCAACATAAGGGCATACGACATCTTTGGCCATGTAACGCCTCATAAGGTGCCATCTGTATACTCGCCTAATAATTATTGTTGTAAGCAAACTCAACTAAAGGCAAGTGCTTCTCCCAGGTTCCTTGGAACTCGATAATACAACATCTCAGCATATCTTCCAAAACCTGGATAACCTGCTCAAACTGCCCATCCGACTGTGGATGATACGCAGTGCTAAAACTCAACCTCGAACCCAAGGCCTGGTGCAAACTCCTCTAAAACCTTGCCGTAAACCTCATATCCCTATCCTAAATGATGGATTTAGGTACACCATGAAAGTGCACAACCTTCTCTATATACAAATCTGCCAATTTGTCCAAGGTGTACGTTGTGTGCACTGGCAGGAAATGTGCACACTTTGTGAACCTGTCAACAATCACCCAAACAGAATCCTTCTTAGCTGGTGTCAACGGAAACCCTGTTACAAAATCCACGGTGATTCTCTCTCATTTATACTTCAAAATTTTCAGCGGTTGCAGCAACCCTGATGGAAATTGATGTTCAGCCTTAACCCACTGACATGCACTTGGAAACAAACTCAGTCACATCCTTTTTCAACCCAACTCAGTAGTACGCCTCATTCAAATCACGATACATCTTAACACTACCAGTATGCATAGCAAAAGAACTAGAGTGTGCCTTTGTCAAGATAGTGTGCCTCAACTACGGATCATCCGACACCACTATTTGACCCTTGAAACACAAAACTCCATCATCATCAAAATGAAAATCTGTCGAATTACCATCTGCTATATCCTTAACATGCTCAACCAACGAATCATCGTACGGTTTCTTAGCTTTAATCAACTGTGATAATGTAAGCTTAACTTGCACTTCAGCTAGAAAACTGCCCTCCCGCGTCACACTCAACCTTGCAAACATAGCTCAAAGCTCAACCACAACCTTACGACTTAATGCATCCGCCACTACATTGGCTTTACCAGGATGATACTCAATGGTCAAGTCGTAATCCTTAAGCAACTCTAACCACCTACGTTGCCTAAGATTCAAATCTTTCTGGAACATCAAATACTTCAAGCTCTTGTGATCCATAAAGATCACGCACTTCTCACTATAGAGGTAATGTCGCCAAATTTTTGAAGCGAAAACCATAGCCGCAAGCTCCAAATCATGAGTTGGATAATTGCGCTCATTAACTTTCAACTGCCTTGATGCAAAGGCCATGAACTTCCCATCCCTCATCAACACACAACCTAAGCCAACATACGAAGCATTATTATAAACCACAAACTCCTTCCTAGATTCAGGCTGAATCAACACATGAGCGTGTGTCAGAACTTCTTTCAACTTCTCAAAATTGTGCTGCTGCTTCTTTGACAACACATACGGAACATTCTTTTGTAACAACTTGGTCAACGGTGCTACAATACTCGAGAACCCCTTAACGAAACAACGATAATAACCAACCAACCCAAGAAAACTACGCACCTCCGATACATACTTAGGTGGCTTCCAATTGAGAATAGCCTCAATCTTCTGTGGATCAACGCGAATACCCTCCACAGAAACCACATGACCAAGGAATGTCATTTCCTTTAGCCAAAACTCGCACTTGCTCAACTTAGCGTACAACTGATTATCCTTCAACACTTGCAACACTATCCGCAAATGTCGAACATGCTCTTCCTCGGTACAGGAGTACACGAGAATATCATCTATGAACACCACCACAAACTGATTAAGATACTCATAGAACACTTTATTCATCATTTCCATAAACGCAGCCGGGGCATTCGACAAACCGACATGCATGACCAGAAACTCATAATGCCCATACCTCGTACGGAACGTGGTTTTATGCACATCCACATCCTTAACTCTCAACTAGTAATACCCCGATCTTAAATCTATCTTGGAAAACACTATCGCTCCACGAAACTGATCGAACAAGTCATTAATTCACGGTAACCGGTACCTGTTCTTTACCGTCAACTTGTTCAATTGACGATAATCAATGCACATACGCATCGTACCGTCCTTCTTTTTCACAAAGAGAACATGAGCACCCCACAGAGAAACACTTGGTCGAATGAACCCATGGTCCAACAACTCCTGAAGTGTGACTTCAACGCCTTCAATTCTTTTGGTGCCATCCTATAAGGAGTAATAGACACCGTTATTGTACCCTCGTATGTCTCAATATGAAGCTCTACCTCTCTATCCGGAGGTAAATCTGGCAACTCCTCAGGAAAAACCTCAGGAAAGTCGCAATCAGTCCGAATGTCCTGCACTCGAACACCCTTGGCTTCCGAATTCATAACAATAGCCAAATAAGCTTGACAGCCATCACACATCATCTTCTCCGCTCTAACAGCTTAAACCACATTGGATAGGAACTTAACATTCTCAACAACCACCACAACCTCATAGTCATCGGCCAACCTCAAGAAAATCCTTTTTGATTCACAATCCACATCTGCTCTATGCTCGTTCAACCAATCCGTACCCAAAATGATATCAAAACCATGGAATGGCAATTCCAGCAGATATGCAGCAAACTCATGACCTTGCACCACCAAAGGACAACGTCGATACAACCTTCTTGTTGTAATTGTCTCCCCAAAAGAACTTGTGGCTAACATACCAACATCTAAGATCTCAATAGGAACATTCAGCAAAGATGCATGTTCACTCAAGATATATGAATGCGTAGACCCCGAATCAATCAAAGATAACAATGACAAGGATTGCAAAGTGAAAGTACCTGTGATCACATCTGTGTCATTATGATCCTCACGGTGAGCAAAGACCCGAGCCGGTCCACCACCTTCAGGTCTCACCACTGCAGCATGAGCTATACCCCTCTGACCATCCTCGCATCTTTGAAAATTACCCCTTCCACGGCCTCGGCCCGTAGCAGGTGCAGCAACCTGTACTGGTACATCTCTCGCAGCCTAAGGACAATCATGCTTCAAGTGATCAGATGAACCACAAATCCAACAAGCTCCAGCATTACCCCAGCACATACCTGCGTGGCGCCTACCGCATCGCTCACACTCCGGTGTAGCACGAGCTCTCTGAGCACCCCGGCCAACTCCACTACCACGCTTGTGATCTGGCTTATGCCTCTTGTCCCTGAACCTCCTATTCTACCTCCTAGAATATCTAGAGTCAGCCACCCTTTTACCTAAGTTCACACCCGCGACCTAAACTGGTGCACCCAAGGACTGCTCAATATCATTGGCCCGATTGACCAACACATCAAAATCTGTGTAATCTACAGCCAGGAGATACGTCTTAATGTCCTTTACAAGACCATATTGGAACCTATCACATCTCTGTTGGTCATCTGGAACCAACTCCCTCATATTCAGCAATAGACATGCCTCTTTGAGATAGCGACATAAACTTGCGCTTCTTCATATCCAAATACTGGGTACCAAGATTCTTCCTCTTGAAAGCTCTCTAAAAGAACTCCCAAGTAACGTCCGCCTTAGGAATGCCAGCAATTGTGGTCACCCACCAATGATATGCATCCCCCTATAGCAGAGATACAGTGCAACCCAACTTGTGCTCCTCGTTACATCCCATCTGATTCATGATGTGAATCGTCTTTTCCAGCCAACCTTCGGCTGCCTCAGGGCTTAAACCTTGAAACTCCTCACCTCCCAAACTTCTCAGACGCTCCAAGGGTAAACCTTGATTTTCCACCACAGTGGGTGCCGGTGCCTACGCCTGCACTCCAGCCATCGCTGGTTGAAAAGCTCCCGTTATCGCCTGAGCTAATAGAGTCAAATCACCATATACTGGAAATTGGTGAACTTGGGGTGCTTCACCCACCCCAACGTCAACTAGAGGAACCACTAGAGGAGGAGGAGATAAAACATGAGGGAGATTCTCTTCTGTCTCGTTATTCTGCCTAACCCCAGCAGTATTAGCCATAGATCGAGTCTCACGTCGAGCTATGCTAACAAAAGCATCAAAACATTAGAGTTAGGCTAGAGTTAGGAAAAGGATCCAAGTTAACATTAAAGCGCATTTAAAATCCTCGATAATAGGCAATGTGTTCCCAAATATACCCCAACAGAACATTAAACAAACACCGAACATATACACAATCACCGTGCAGATCAAACAACACCAGCTAATCAAACAACAACATCCCAACTTTTCACAAACCTGGCTCTGATACCAATAAATGTAACCCCCTCGACCTGGCCTAGTCGCAAGACTGAATCGAGCAAGCTACATTAGGTTTACCAAAGTAAACCACGAAAATTTAAACCTAAACACTTCCATTATTTTCTTTTATCTTGTCTAGATGCACCAATGCTTCCCTACATGGTCATACTGTTCACAGGTGAGCACTCATCTCAATCGGGCATTGTAACGATATCTAATTGGCCACAAACACGAATTAGGGACTAAAATGTAAATTTGACAATTTATATGGACTTTCTAATTTTTTTAGTTACCAAACTTTAATTAAATTCATTTCATGCTTATATGTCAAAAATCAGCTTCAAATGACCATCCATGCTCAAATAATTGGCAAAACAAGATTTAGGGACTAAATTGAAAGAAAACAGATATGCTTTTCTAGGACATTAACTGACACAACGGTATCCGTATCGATACACTGAGTCCTTATCAATACAGTTGTGAACACAACGTTTTGATATGGTGAGTCCCATTCCAGTACGCTGCTTCGAGTATAAATTACGGTTTAAAAACATTTTACACCGTACCGATACGGTCCCTTGGTGTTTCGGTACGCGGCCTCTTCTCCAAAAAGTGTAATTCCAATAGCCTTGAGGCGTATCGAAACGTCCCTGCCTGTACCAAAATTCCTTGGCCATATTTGCCTAGCCGTACTGATACGGTCGCTCGCATATCGGTACGCCTGGGCCTGTAATGTAAAAATTAGCTGGTTTCACACAATTCTAGATGTAATTGGCCCCTATCAGCTTTCAAACATGCATATCAACACTTCAACATACATAATCTAACATTTATTCCAAGATTAGGCAACCAAAACAACATCATGCTTCCGAAGGACCACTCTAAAGGCATGCTCCCTATACCACTTTGCCAAACATACCAAAGTGCACATTTAAAACATTCTCAGCATAAGCAACATGCCAACACACTTAACAAAGCTTACTAAAGTTGGTCAAACCAGCACGACATAACAATCCACAAGGAAACTCTAGATGCATACCTACACACCCATTCAACCTTAACCATGGGCAAAAAATAACATCAAGCTAAACAACATATAGCCATCATCAAAAACCAGTATAGAATCATTCTAAAGAACCACAATGCAACAGATTTACATCTCCCAAAAACCATGGTGAACACATTGCCTTATTAACCAAAAATATAAACAGAGTTCATACTCAAAAGTAGTTTATCTCTTGGATCCTTGCAAACCTTGCCTTTGCTGCCCTGAACTTTAATATTCCGCATCATTAGGAAAAAGAGAGCGTAAGCACACATTCTTAGTGAGGATGCTCATAACAATGATGCACTAAAACAATTTAAAAACCACATGATTGATTTTCCCAAAACATGTTTACAACCTAAGCATTTTTCCATGATTCCAACCGAATCAAAACATAATTTAACGTCATATGCAATCCATGCTTAAATCCCAAAGCATTTTGAACAAACCATGCTTAAATCCCAAAGCATTACAAACAAGGTTCAACACATGAACTTTCTCATATATTGGCATTTATAGTGACCCAGATAGACTACCTCTATCCTATACACATATCGGATACACGGATATCTCATACCATGCCTAGTTAAACTGCATGATATCCCAAACCTTGCCTAGTTAAACCGTAAGATTTGACACCCTCGCCTAGTTAAATCGCGAGATCTCAGCCTTGCCTAGTTATACCACAATTATACCAATCTTGCCTAGTTAATCCTCAAGATCATCATCAATTTGGGTTGCCTAGTTAAACCATAAATCCCCAAATGAGGTCCCCAACAGTCCGATTGGCCTTGTTACACTACCATACCTCAAGGACCCATGGCCACGATCGATTTTGTTTATATTTTATAGTGCACTTTTAATCCTATGGCATGCCACTGTATCTGATTGTTTTCTCACCTTGTCACATAGCCAATATATCATTTACAAAATCATTTACTTACTGTTTTACAATGCATTTCATAAAACACCACATATGCAAATCTCATTGCCAATGCAATAACACCATTCTCAATCAGAATGAAAAAACCTTAATATACTTTAAAGATATGGTATAATTAAATACAATACTATATATATGTATAATTAGTAAACTTTACACACACACATATACACATGTAAAACTAATTTACTATACTTTATATATGTATACTTTTTTAAGAATATATATGTATGAAATTAATTATTTTATTCATATATACATGTATTAAATAACACTATATGTTAGTTTATAATATTAGCTTATATATATAATATTTACGGAGTGACCAGATTATAAAAAAAGTAATTTGAAGGACAGAATACAAACAAATAACTAAGCAAAAAGACGAAATTAAAAAAGGAATAGAACTGGAAGGACCAAACTGAAATATTCCCATTTTCATTAAAAATGTGCGGGTTCTTCCTCTGAGTCGGGTCACCGCGCAGGTACAAGAGGGCCTAAAATGCCGTCGTTTTGAGCATGCCTTAAATACTATTTTCAGACCAAAAAATTAATTTCAGATGAATTCTAAAAAACTCAAAGCTCTATTTTCTTCTCTCAACTCTCTGCCCTCACTCGGTCGTCGCCTTACCCACCACCGTGAGCCGCCGCAAGTCACCGTTCATCGATAACGGAAATTCACCATCTTTGGTGACCGGATAGCATGCAAATGGCTTAAACGGTTTGGATAAGATTCCTAATCACAAATCTACTCTCAATTTTCCCTAGAATTTATCCTATTCGTATAGATCTAACAAAAATCGATAGTTTTTTTTGCCTTTCTTTAACTTTTCGTTTTCTTTCTATCCATTTTTGTTCTTTTCTGCCTTTGATCGAGTCTCTCTTCTCTTTTTCCTTTCTATATTTTTGGGTTCTAAATCCCTCTTTTTTTCTCTTACAGAGGACGACTTATATTGAGGGAAAGTGATATCCTGGTTGCTGCAAGATATGATGGCAGATGAGAAAGGGCAATGGTCGTAAAGTAGGGGATAAGGAAGGGTAATGGGCGGTGGCTGCAAGAGCTATCATGTGGTAGTGGTTGATTTTTAGAGGCTATTTGGGGTTTTGGTAAGGCTTTTGTTAGAATTATTTAGGGTTTAGATGGTGCGGTCAGATTTGGAAAGGTCGACGACAGCTAGGGCTTGGATGAATGACAACGACGGCGACTAAGGTTAGGGTTAGATGGCTAGGGTTTAGTTTAGGTTGTGGGCTTTGGTTTAAATTTGGTTCATATATGGTATTGGGTTAATGGGTATTATTGTAATGGGTTATTTTTATTTGTTTATTGGGCTCAAAAGGGGCCCGAATAGAAATGAGTTATTACAGTTGCCCCTCTTTGCTCATTGTTGTGTAACAGCAATGAAGCAAAGACACAAAGAAACCATTTTGTCCGGTCTGGTTGAGCATCTTCCTTCTTGACGCAGGTATTCTTTATTTAGTTAGTCTTCTTATCTTCCTTTCTTAAAGGGTGTAGAACTCATTGATCAATCTACTACTCTACTTTTTTGATGGAGATAGACTCTGCATGACCAATCCACTTCACCTTTATTTCAAGAAGATAAGATCTGCCAAACTTGTTGAAGATTGTCTGACACGGCCTTTTTCTTTGAAATTCATATGATCCACCATTCTATGTTTTTGGGAAAATAGAATTCATCAGCCAGTCTATCCTAGTGTTTCTTTAGGGAGATAGAATCTGGTCAATTAGTTCACTTCTCATTCCTTTTAGAAGATAGGATCTGCAAGAGTAAAGGATCATTAAGTCAGACTGAGTTTTGGCTTGTTTTATTTAGAACTACAAAACTAAAAGGTTTAATCTAAATTAAGATTTAGTTTATCTACTTCGCTAATTTTGGAAAAGTAGAATCTTGTAAATTTGGGTGATCTGCTCCACCACAGACGGGGAGGCAAAATTTGGAGAAAAAGTTAATCAACTACAACACTAATGAAGAGCCAGGATTTTGAGAAGAAAGTTTGATCTACTATAACACTAACGAAGAGACAAGATATAGGATTTAATTTTGATCAAGTTACAACTTTAACGAAGAGGCATGATTTGAGAGTTTGATTTTGATCAAGCTACAACTCCAACAAAGAGGCATAATCTGAGAGTTTAATTTTGATCAAGCTATAACTCTGACGAAGAGGCATGATCTTAGAGTTTGATTTTGATCAAGCTACAACTCTAACGAAGAGGCATGATCTGGGAGTTTGATTTTGATCAAGCAACAACTATGACGAAGAGACATGATCTGGGAGTTTGATTTTGATCAAGCTACAAATCTGATGAAGAGGTATGATTTGGGAGTTTGATTTTGATCAAGCTACAACTCTAACGAAGAGGCATGATCTGGGAGTTAGCTCTGATAAAGCTACAACCCTGACGAAGAGGCATGATCTGGGAGTTAAATCTTATCAAGCTACAACTCCGACGAATAGGCAAGATCTGATAAAGTTGTGATCAAGCTACAACACTGAAAAAGAGGCATGATCTGAGAAAGTTGTAATTTTTTTCTCACAATTGCATTTTTTAATTACCCGAAGGTCTTAACATCACTATTGAGGGTGATGGCCCAAAGGCCTTAGCATCATTCTCGAAGGTGATGGCCCAGAGTACTTAACATCACTCATGAAGGCGATAGCCCGAATGACTTAACATCACTCCAGAAGGTAATGGCCCAAAGGTCTTAACTTTGTCTCTTTTTAGACTCTACTTTCCTTGACAGCCTGCTTTATAGACATGGTGTCCTGAATTTATCTTCTTTTTTGGAAACTTGTTTCAATCAATTTAAATGCATTTATATTCGATGCATCTATTTATATAATTATGCATGCATTTATCTTGAATGCATAATGCTTCCATGGATGTAAAAATGCAGTCTCATTGATCATCATCTTTGGTTCTCAAATGAAGACTTCTGAATTATCTCTTGGTAAATTTCGTCTTCAATCATCATTATCATCTCTTGACAACTATTACATGTGAAATATTTGATTATTTAAAACAAATATTGTTGCTTGGAATAGCTTTGCCCCACTCGAACTTGGGTTTAACTATTTTCTTGTCTTTAACTTTCGTGGAAGGAAGACCCCTTGAAGTTTAACAACAAGGTGGGCACTTATCCTCGATCCTCGCATGAACACTTCTGTCTTCTCATAAATGGTGATGCCCCTTTTACTTTTGGATTCAACTAATATCTTCTTTGATTTCAACAATGATGGATCATTCTCCATGGTTCCATTTTTTTGATTGGACATTTGTCAAGATTGTTAACCATTCTTATTCAAGAGTATTGTTGTAAATTTCTTTTTGTGTAAATTTTCTTTATCCTTTCTGCACTCAGTCACTTGTCAAAAATGTTTCCACCATTTATGGGTTAAAGGCCAATTTGAACATTTGGTGCATAAGTAATCTCTCGATGCTTTACCATGCTCTTTCTTGATCACAAGATCATGTGTTAGGGTAAGAATATGCTTCTGAATCCCTGCATTTAAATCTCTTTACAAAGTAATACAAAGAAATCTTTAATTTTTTTTAAATGTCAGTCTGCTTGTTTCCCTTTTAATGCATGATACGTGTATGAATTATCTATATGAATGCTTATTTATCTTTTCAAAAAATAAGATTTTTTTACAAATTAACAAACATTTGTTACCAAAATTAGGTGCCCCAGATATCAAGGGCATGAGTGCCAATTTACCGATGGTCGTCCCAAGTGTATATTGTGTCTAGAGGACCTCGAAAGTTGTGCTGATGTCTGAAGATGTGAAGTGCCTTCTAGGCTATTAGGCTTTCAAGAAGGTCATTTCCTATATGCCTAATTTATAATCCCTCATTCTATTCTTCCCTCTTTTCTATTCTTGATCAAGCATTAGAAGTTTCGACATTTTTGAATAAAGGATAAACCCGTAAGGCAGGATGTAATATGAAGACAAACTCTTCCAACTCAAATATCCATATATGATCCAAATATTCTTTTGAAGACGTACAATGTAAGCCAGAGCTTGCAATTATGAATGAAATGCTATTTTGCAGTTCTTGATTTTAACTTAGATGAAATATTTTTCTCTTCATTTTTTCTAGATCGCTCTAGACTGCCCATTTTTTGGTTTTCACCTTAGAGTTCATTTCTTTTCTTCTACTTTGGAACTTTGCAGCTTAAGCAGACTTGTACTCTGACTGAACATCGGTGCCTACTTTGGTTTTGTAGATTAGCAATCCTCTAAATCTCTTTTAGGTAGGGATGAAAGATTCTGCACCCGCTTCTCCCTTGAAAGCTTCTCTTTTGAGTTGACGTCTTCATTTTTCTATTTCACTTCCCTTTTTATTTTTTGCCTTGTTTTTTCTTTTGTTTCTCTTTTTACCTAAGGCGTTTTTTTGGGTTTTTGCATTGGTTTATTTTTTTCCTCTATATTTTCTTTTTTTCAATGCCTTTTATTCTCGGTTTTGAGTTCAAGACTCTCAATTCGTTTCGGCATTCTCTTCGAGCACAATTTTTTTCTTGCATTTGGTGTGCATCTTCTCATTTCATGCCCCTTGACAGACGTTGCCTTTTTGATACGATCAGAATTATTCATCTTCTACTTGAACAAGTCTTTCACAAGTCTTGCTCCAGTATGGTTGTGATCATTGGCTGAGAAAGGACATATATCATCTCCTACACGGATATAAACGAGGAAGGGTAGTCTTTAGTTGGAAACATGTTTGAGTTAACACGATATTCAAAAAATCTTAGACAACAATGCTTGAGAGGAAACATTCACTCAAAATTTGTGCTTGGGATTGGGATCTTTCTATTACTCCCTAGCACACCCAATAGTCCTTTTGTTGACCTAATTATATTGGAAGATAGGTCACATTCTCCTCATCTCCTCATCTTTTGATTTCCTCTAGACACAAGACTGCTCGGATCAACCATCAAATTGAAATTGATGTCGTTATATGAGAATCTGAAAAAATATACACATATATGTATGGAAGAACCAAAACTAACTTATAATAAAATGGATGGAATAGTGTAAGAATTATTTTTTAGAAAATATTTGACAAATGAATGTAGAAAAAATTCATTCATTGAAAACAAGACATGCATACGAGTGCCCTTACAAAAGATCCAATTGCCTTCGGGCTTAAGCAAAAGGTTGATTCTATGCATTACTTGAAAATAAATTTAAATTACGTGGATGTCTTAGCAAACTAAGCACCCATGATAAGAAAGCTTAACAAAAAGGAACTCAACCATTCCCAAGAGTCGCTCATCTTGGTCTTTTGATCCCCTTAATACCAATGATAGCTCGTCTTATCTTGAGCTTGTCTTCCATTGTTCAATTAACTCTCTTGTTAATATTCTATTATCAATAAGTTTTTTTTATCTCCTTTAATAGCGGCCTACACTTTTTTTGTTGAATGCCCATGTGCCCCTATGTGAAAGTCACAAGTACTGCTCTGAGTATACATATGACTAGTCGGGTTCAGCATTACTTTCATTGGTCTAGAAGTGAGATATCATCCTTTTATAAGATGAGGAAACAAATCTGAGATGGACATTTGGAATACTTCAAATCTACGCTTGTCCAAGGAGCTTTCCTTAATGGGTAAGGATTATCCGATAATCGCTTTCTTTTGTGACCGTTAGTGCATTGTAGATAACACTCGTTCACCTCTTCTTCTCATGTTGTTTCTTGACCAATTTGTCTTTTTGACAAAGAGCTTAGACTTCCATTTCAGATTGCAGAAATTACCTTTTAAACCTGCGAGCATCAAATCATAGAAAGGAGTTGGAAGGGTACTATGAAACATAGGAGGCATTTCACTTTCCATCATTGGAGGTTGAACTTGAGTTGCCACTACTCGTCATCTCAATGCATACTCTTTGAATCATTCATTTACCCTCATCTTTATATTCTAAAGAATCTGATAGTCTGGATCCATATCTAAAGCATACTTGTATTGCTCCAAAAATATAGTGGCTAGATTAACCCATGATCGAATCTGCTATTTGTTAAGTATATTATTCCATTCCACGACTGCTCCAGCTAGACTATCATGAAAGTAGTGGATCAACATTTTGTCATTATGCAGGTAGCCTTCCATCTTCCTACAAAACATTCTCATATGGATAAAAGGACAACTGCTGCCATCGTATTTCTCAAAATTGGGGACTCTAAACTCAAGTGGAATAACCAAGTCAGGGACCAAAAAGAGTTCTCTGGCCTCTAATTTGTGGAAGATCTCGGTATATTCTATTGTGTTGATCTTTTCTTCAAGGCTCTTCAATTTATCTTTAAACTGCTCAGAAAGCTATATTCTCAATCCTTCTATTTCTGTCTGGTTGTCCAATCTAGAGAAGAAAGGTTTAGCATGACTCGTCCTTGGATTTAATTTAGAAGCCCCAGAGTAATTTTTTAGAAATAATGTACCAGCTTGGTGTGGTGCTATCGACAGGCATTTCTCATATACAGTAGTACCCTTCACTTTATTTATACCTTTTGCAGTCGATGCTTGAGTTTCTTGGTTTATCATTTCTTGTAAGGACTTCAATATTTGGTCTTTTAAATCTTGCTTCATCTTGGACAACTGTGCTTGCAACTGTTCTTATAGCTCTTCTTGAGGTTTCTTGTAAGCTCTTCTTGTTACATCATGATTCAAAGTTACAGATAATATTGAACTCTAGCACCTAGCTTATCTATCTTCCTCCAAAGCCAAGCCAGTTTTTTGTCATGATTCAAGAACATGTCATTCTGGCTCAGTTCAGTTGCTACGCCAACCAAGTCCACCACTTGTCAAGCCACTTTTCGTGCTTCGACAGTGACAGCTTTCATGTGGTTTTCTTTTTCCTTTATCTCTTTCTTTATTTCTTCAAGCTGACAACACCACTTCTCATCATTTTCTTGTAAGGCTTTCTTAAGATCATCTACAAGATCTTTATACATCAGTAGAATACTGTTACACTCATCTACTTGCTTTTTAGCATTTCAACTTCAGCTTGACTATCTTTCAACTCAGCAATAGTATTTTTACGCAGACGCATACTCATGTTCAAAACCTCACACTTGGCTTGACTACTCCTCAACTCATCCTTGAGAGCAATTCACTCATCTTCCATTGCTTGTAGTTTGAGAGATAATGTCCTAGATCAATTTTCATTGGCCTTGAAGTTTTTCTTCTAATATCCAGCATCGTTTTTTAATTGGATGACCCTTTTCTTCCATTGATCTAGAGTATCTCCCAAACCAGCATCTCTGAATGCTAAGGAAAGCTCTTGGTAGTTATCTTGCAAGCTCTTTAGTTCTTTGCTCAAATTGTCTATTTCATTCCTCAACATATTGGCCTGGGTGCCATGTTTTAAATGATTCTTTTCATTTTCTTCAAACTCTTTTGGTTTCACTCCAACTGGGTAAACAGTAGCCGAACCAAGTTGATGTCTAGGAGGTTTTGAACTCGATGCTTGAAGGCAGTGCAATTTTCAATGGAATGCCCCCTAATTCTAGCGTGATACAATGAGCTTTGATGTCATACCATTTGGGGTATGGATGTTGTAGAGGCAGGAGATGACATGAGGCCATCAATCGTGCCTCTAGTAACAGCAGATATAATTCTCCATACAAAATGGGTATGGGATCGAAATGACCATTGACTCTTGATTTTTGGTCGTCAATCGAAGATGATTCTGAATATTGGGCACTGGAATTTGAATTTTGAACTTGGCACCGGATTATGAGTGTTGGATATTGACTCGTCTCAACATACTTTAGTGCTCTACTATTGCTTGGGCTTTTGGAAATTTTGGGATTTTCTTCTTCAAAGCTTAGTAGCCCTTCTTAAATTAGGTTTATGATTTTGTTCTTCAGAGCTCAACAATTCTCAGTAGTATGACTCGTACCTCCTAGATGATAGTTACATATGGCCTTGACGTTGTAACCTTTAGAATAAGGGGGCTGCTTTGGCTTTTACTGAATTGGAGTCACAAGACCTTCTTTGACTAGTACCGAAAGCAACTCTATATATGCGATTGAAATATGAAACGTGGGTTTCTCTCTAGCTTTTTCCTTCCTGGATTTTCTTTGGCTCGTCGTCATTCTCCTTGAGCTTGCCATCTTTTCATCTCCGGGCATCTCATTGATGCCGACCGTGATAGTGCACAATCTTTTGGGCTTACTAGAGTCGGCTTGTTCAGTTATAGAATCTTGAATATTGGACAAAATATTCTGGCTTCCACTCTGTTCATCTTTCTCTCTTTGTATATCGGGCTATTTCCTCTTAGCCATGGTGATCATCATACTCATCATCTCAGCCATCTGTCTTTTTAGCTCTTCTATTTCATTCAACTTGGTATTGGCAGGAGTTCCGACATGTATGTCTGATGTGTAAAGTTTGAAAGAAAAGCCTCCTGCTTTTTTTTGGTATCATTTCAGGGCACTACCTCATATCTTCATTACTTTTTATCTAATTACGCGACCCTTTATTCATTACGAAAGTTCTCAAGATTGAAGTCGCCCGTGAATCAACACCTTTTATTTATGTCATGAATATGCAATGAAAAATAAAAAACATAGAAAACTAAAAATTGGTTAGCATGCATAGAAATAATCAGATTAAAAATAGGAATGTTAATTACTAAAAAGTAAAACTATACAACCTACCCAAGCATACTTTTTTACCCGAATATGTTCTAAAAAAGTGGGTCCTATCCAAACATGCTTTCTACCCACATACTTTATTTTACATAAATAAAACACATTAGCATGGTATCTAGCATATGCTTTATTGTGAGAAAATAAATAAATAATACTAAAATTAAATAGCATAATTGAAAGAAATTAAACCCCCATCTCTCTACTATGCACTTATCGGGCGACTCTCTAAATGGGAGAGGTTCGGTATGGCTCTAAAGGGTAGGCTCTTATGGCTCGCTATATGTGTTTTAGTTCTAACAGAGTACCCGAATTGTCCCTGCTATTACCTGCTAAGGCTAGCAAATTCAATTCAGGGGGATACAGTGCCCTAGGTCTACACGAAGATGTAGATCTCATGATGACAAAAGATCCGATGTATCTCGGAAGCGATCCATTATCTTTGTAACACCTCATTCCCCATATTCGATTATCGAATATGAGTCAGAGATGTCACAGAATAATAACATGATTTTTTTATTCAAAAATTCTATAAATTTAAAACCTTTAAAATATTTAAAATTAACTTGTACACAAAATCGGAGCTCCTTTACTTTACAAAAATTACTTAACTGATTGATAAATAACAGACTCTGAACCAAAATAGACAAATCTATCTTATTTATAAATGCCACTAAAATTAATTAAATACCTCTAGTAGGATGTCATTACTAAAGTAGCTTGACGAAAATTTTGTGATCTTGATGCAACGCCTTACTTACACGCAATGTCTCGAACCACCACGTGTGCACAGGTAAAATACAGGCTAAGTACGAACTTAGTGAGGCAAAAACAATATCATATAATCAAATAACATAACAAGATAACACAGTTCATGTAAAATGGCAAGCGAGTCCCATAACAGTTTATATCAACTTATCATATCACTGAGGTACAGACAAAACTACAGATAATTCTGTTTCTAAACATACAAGAACATATCAAGTATCTTAGTTTATTCACCTGTAGATTAGTATTTTTCAGATAATAGCCCAAGTTATACTATATGAGATCAAGGTACATGAGTCATCTGAAATAGATACCGTAGTGTCTAACTGAACAAACAGATGAGTATGTACTCGAGGACGCTCTTTGCTCCTCATATAAGCACCTCTTCAGTTCACTTAGCACCATGGGCTTAGATCCCCAAGGTGAATGTGACACCGTAGTAGTCACAATAACAAACAAATATAAGAACCAAAAATGCAGCTGCTAAGACTCTATGACATGCCAACTATACTTGGCTCTCATGATGTAATACTTGGAAAACAAAGATAATATGATCAAATGTCATCAGATAAATAGAATGGGCAGTTCATACCCTAAATAAATCAAGTATAATTTATAAGGTAAACATACCATCTTAAAGACAAAATAGTAGAGATATCACTTGCCATGCCATTTCCATAAATCATAATATAAAATTTCAGACAATATAATATCGTTACTAACTTTTAAGGTCGAATTATAGCAAGTCTTTCTTTTACTAACATCACATACATATAAACATTGCACTCACCTTGACACTTCTTATCCCAAACTAAAATACGTGTATTAAGAGAACTTCAAGCTTGGTCATTGTTTTATCTACTAAATTTTCGATTTCTCGTGTTTACTTGAATGCTTCACATTCATTCCTTACATGCACAAATTAATAAAACCAACGAGGTACTCATTTTATAATCTGTCAGTCTGCACTACCTTCAAAGAAATATTTATATAAAACAATCTACAACTCAAAATTCAATTTTGTTTGTTCTAAAAGAAAATAGCTTCGATAAGCTATTCAACCATATAAACTAATATCCTAAATTCAACTCGTACGATTTATGATGAATTTTCAAAGTTGAATTCCAGTGCTAAATTTTGGAGCAGACTAGTACTATGTTTTCTGACCTTTCATCACTTAAAAATTCATATATTTTGATATACAAATTGAATCAGTCACTGCTTGTTTTAAACGAAACTAGACTTATAACCCCTTGACTCGATCTAGCTGAAAGACCGAACCGAGCGAGCTACATTAGGGTTTACAAAAATAAACCTCGAAGAGATTAGAATAAAATGAACCATTAATTTTTTCTTTAATCTAATCTAAATGCATTATTAGATCATAAGGTTTTCATACGATTCATGGTTAAAATTACAACTCAATCGGGTGTCGTTTCGACATCCAATTGCTTGTATATGCTCTATAGGGACTAGAACATAATTTCCATTATTTATAAGGGCTTTCATTAAATTAAGGTTATCAATCCTCGATTAATCATGTTACACACCTTTATGTTAAATATCATCTCAAAACAACCATTCAATCTCATTTAATTGCAAAATTAAGAAACATGGACCAAAATGCAAAGATTTCAAACATCAGATAGCATCTCAACTAAACTAACGGTCAGCGTACCGGTACACTGAGGCACGTACCGATACGGTATGTTGACCACCCCAGTACCGATACATCTTTAATCCGTATCAATCCTTTCATTTTACCTCAAAACCCAGGATCCCAGTAACTAAGATGACCAATACGGTACCCCGAGTATTGGTACGAGTTGCTAAAATTAGAGGGATCGTACCGATCCTCAAACCCATGTACTGCAACACAAATTCTTAACACATAAGGTGTACCGATACGGTGGCTGTGTGTACCGGTACCCCTAGCTTATATTCAACACTTTGAGCCTCAAATAGACCCCGCGTACCGATCCTGAGGTGCCCATACCAATACGCAGAGGCCTGTAATGACCTCTAGGTCCAACATATGAGCTTAATCTAACACTCTCCATTTATCGTCTAATCATCATATGGCATCACAAACATTCAATCATCAAACATAGCTACATAGATTGAGACTACACTAAACATGGCATAATCAAGCAATCTACTATGAGCATGATATCTACCCAAGCATGCTTATCATCTCCCGACCCCTCATAACCAAGCATAAAAGCATCATACAAGTCCAAAACATTAATCCAAACTCTTACAACAGGGAGTAACTCAAAACACATCTCTCAAAACA
This sequence comes from Hibiscus mutabilis, assembly GCA_019671005.1. NCBI lineage: Eukaryota > Viridiplantae > Streptophyta > Magnoliopsida > Malvales > Malvaceae > Hibiscus > Hibiscus mutabilis. Next base: position 34,324,701 of record CM033729.1, read on the forward strand.
ACCCGGTCACATTGCCTTCTTATTACTACTTAATATGTATAAAAGCATACTTTGTAATGTATCGACCCTTGGATCCTCGCTTGCTCACATGCTGCCCGAGAAGCTATTTCTCTGCGTTGATGAATAAAAAAGACCGTAAGCTATAAGTTTAGTGAGGGAAATCGTAATACACTCATCAATCCATTTCAAACAATTTGATTTAAATCACATGTAAATATCTCATGACAAAATATCTCATGCTTTTCATATCATCTCAAATCTGCACATTTAAATCATTTTCAACACATGTATCATGGATTCAATCTCTACCTCACTTTAAGCTTCACACCACAACTCCTTTATAACAAGCTTAAAGAGTAACACATGTATAAATCTCATTATACAAATATAATCCATTTCACATGATACATTATCTCATATATTGGCTTTCAAGTGACTCAAAACCAGCAACCTTTCATTTCATAAGACACATCGGATACACAAGTTTCTCAAGTGGTTCCTACAACAACTTCACATACATACCTCAACCGGAGCAACGACACACTTGCCCACCTCAATGGTTCAAACTAGAGTAACGAAACATTTACCCATCTTTACAGTTTGGATGTATAAATCCACCAGCGAGAGAGAACGGAACATTTACCCACCTCAATCATTGTGGTTCTCATGTTGGAGATTACGGACACTTAACACCCCTCGACAAACATGAGGAAACTTTCTATAGTGCACTCTAAACCCTATAGCTAGCAAACTATATCCGATATCATTTTGAACCTTTTAACAGCAGTAAAACACTTTTTCACTCACCAACAATCCAACGCTTGCTTGCCAATGCCCAAATCAAGCTTCTGAATCTTCCTCGCCTTCTTCAAAAGCCAAAGAATTCAACTCCCTGCTTTACCCAATCAAAAATAGAGGATTAAAGCATATCTCTGTAACATAGTCAAATAGGTCCTTAAAGATTCTAAGCTTTGACGCTTTTACGATTTAGTCACCAAAAACAGTTTTGAAAACTTTCAATTTAGTCACTAGACTAAAATTTCTTAAAATCAAATTTAATTACCTCGAATTGAATTCACCAAATTACATAAAATACTAATTAAGTAATTTCTAGTATTTTACACATTTTATTTTACCCAAAAATCAATTTTATAAAATAAAATTCCCGAAACCATTCAAATTGTCTAAACTGGTTCTCCCTAACCACTTACCTGATTCGGCCCACATCTAGGCCCACATTTTGGGCGTTACAACTCTCCCACTCTTAAGAAATTTTGTCCTCAAAATTTATCTAACGAAAAAAGATGAGGGAACTGTTTCAACATGTCTGTTTTGCTCTCCCAAGTAGCTTCCTCTACACCACGGTACCACCACAACACATTTACCAACTCTATGGTTTTTTCGCGGAGAACTTTGCTACTCGAATCCAGAATCCTCAATG